>PVJC01003502.1:0-69995 GCA_004026665.1 Murina feae
CACTGCCTCAGCCTAGGCCTGGCCGGGGTGGTGGCTGGGGGGTCCCAGATGCCTCTGCTCACCGTGCCCTCTGGTCCTGGTGTCTCGTGGCCCCCTGGACCTGTCTTCCACGCTGCTTCCCCAGCCGCCTCCAACGGCCTGCGCTGCACCTGGCTGTGCCAGGCCCCCTGAGCCGCTGCTGTCTCCGTGACTGCCAGCTGCCATCTTGGCTGGGTCAATTTGCATGCAGCCACTCTGATTGGCTGGTGGGCGTGGCTTACCCCATCCAGGAGAAACGGTTAATTTTACTATTTCGCTTTTATTAGTTTAGATATTAAATTGGTGTGGTGACATTGGTCAACATGAACATAAGGTTTCAGGTGTGGGTTCCTATGTTACAAGATCTGCACATTGCACAGTGCGCCCACCACTCAAAGTCAAATCTTCTCCTGTCACCTGATATTAGGATCTCCTTTCTCCACCCTCTTTCCTGTGGCAACCACCATGCCGTTGTTTGTGTTTATGAGTTTCAGTTTTTTACCCCACATATGAGTGAAGTCATATTACACCAACTTTTAAAGGGAGGGCTGAAAAAGAAAAGGAGGAGCCTGAAAAAGAAAGGAGAGGGGGGTGGGGCCATGGGGTGCGTGTGGTGGGGTGTAGGTGAAGTGAGGGGGTCGGGGGACAGGGGAGTCAAGGATGAGAGGGCTTCCTGGGGGAGGCCACCTGCACCAGGTACTGTGGTGAGGACTGAGGCGAGGCCCTGTGGTCGGGGCTGGGCAAGTGAGGGGTGCATACTGCGCACAGAGGAGACTCAAGTTAGTGAGATGGAGGGTGGAGGTTGCCTCCCCTTCCCCAGGGGACCTCAACTGCAGGATCTGCCGCTGTCACCCAACAGTTATTTCACAAATTATGTCGCTGGTTTCGTGCACCGCTGAAAGCTTCTCGGCAGTTCTGGCAGTTCAAATTGTCCTGTTTTGGGCAGTCAGGGAGGTGGATGCCCCTAATGTGGTGCCTCTTGTTCAGAGCAGTTTTGGAGAAATGGGGGAGGGGAATGTGGGATTGTAGGGGCCAGAGAGGTGAGGGGAGATGCAAGAGCAGGGAGAGGTGAGGATGATCCTCTAGGCTGGCTGAGGGCACAGCTATTGTCATCTCTGCTCTGACAAACAGGAACCATGCACACCAGCCCCTCTGTGCCAGTGACTGAGAACTGGCACCTCACATAAAGGGCACGGGCTGGGTAGCTGGATTTTATCTGCAATTCACCTTCCTGGGTGTTTCTTTGCGGGGGGAGGGGGGGGTCGCGGGGAGGGGGACATAAAACAAACCCCCCTGTCTATTGTGTGCATTTATAATTTTTTCAGAGAGGATGTGAAATCAAGGCCAAAAGAGTCATTAAGACCAAACATACCTTCTGCACCCTCTCAATATCCGGGAACAATTAAGCTTGAGCAAACAAAATTGCCAAAGGCCGAAAAACGGAAAATAAACCCTCTGCTCTGCTAAGTGGAGTTGAAGAGAAACCCCCGAGTCTGTGGGTGTTCCAGAACCAGCCCTCTTGTGCACCGAAATCTCATGGAACAGGTCTGTTTGGTGTGTGTGTGTGTGTGTGTGTTTTAACTCTACACATGACCGATCCCAACTGTTGCCAGGGTAGCCTGCATCGTCAATAAGTTCGTTCGTTTTCTGAGAGGGATGTGTTTTGAAGAAGAGCAGGAAAATACAATGTGGAAAATGTCAAGAGGAATTAGATCAAGGAGTGACCTAATACCCATGGGGAGGCCGACGTCAGCTGCATTCCCTGTCTCTCGCTCTCCCTTGGACCTCTTTCAGATCTCATTGGAAAATAAATATGTATGTGATGGAGAAGTGGGTGGATCCAAAAGCTACAGTGAGAGAGAGGCAACGAAATGCACACACACCCTGGCTTAGACTATGAAACTGATTTAAATTCACAGTTCGCAGCTGCAGAAAGCATTGTTTCCACTGCAGCTTCCTCTCTATAGGAAAAACACAAAAACAAAAGAAAAGGTAGCTGGGGGTGTATTCTTCCCGCCTTGGAACCAAGTGCGCTGTGCCGCTTCTCAGTAAGCATTTGTCAGACATTCGGCGCAGCAATGAGTAAGGGTGAGTGACTACACGGCCAGTGCGTCCATCTTTATGCAGGATAAGTTGTGTCAGAGTCCAAGGAACTTGTTGGGCTACGGAAAATGGAATTGTTGTGCAATTGGAAACAAAAGAAAAACCCTTGTGCTCCAGTGCCAATCGCTATGGAGGCAGGTTCACACCCATTATTGTATTTAATTCTTCCAACAATACGGTGAAGTAAATATTATGATCTCCATTTTATAATTAAGGAAACCAAGGTTTAGGGAGGGTAAGCAATTGCCCAACATAGCATATTTAGAAGTGATGAAAATGACATTCAGACCCTGGGTCTTCTTACTCTTAACCAGGTTTTCTTTCCGTACCTTATGACAGACACTGGAAGGTGAGAGGTGGGTATAGATCAGACACAGCCTTCCGGAAACTGCCTACTCCAGAAAAGTCATTCACAGAGTTTTGTTTTATATTTTCAGGTCCAATGTGAACAGAGAACTCTTATCCGTCTGACTAGTTTACATGGAGTTCTTTTGGAGCTGTTGTCTTAGAGCTTCACCTGTCTCAGGTGAGGTTTTGCTATAAACTTGGGTTCCCTTGGAGTTTCGGTACTTAATCACTTTTTAAAAAATAAATCTTCCTCTGAAATATTCACAAAGTTACAGAAGAGTTCACGTGCAATGCAAAGAACTCATTTTCCTTCTGAATTATTTGGAAATATATTACCAATCTGGTGTCCTATGACCCACAATACTTAAGTGGGTATTTCCTACAAACAAGGATGTTCTCCTGTATAACCACAATGCAATTGTCCAAATCAGGAATTCACATGGATACAATACTATCACCCAATCCTCAGACCTCATTCCACTTTCATCCATTGTCCTGATAATGGATAATGTCCCGTTAGTCCTTCTAAAAGAGTCTACTTTAGAAGCGTTGTCCTTGGTTTTCAGATCTCTCTAGTCTCTCTAGTCTGAAGAAGTTGCCAGCCTTTCATTATGTTCATGACCTTGACACTTGGGAGATTGCAGCCCACTTATTTTGCAGAGTGTCCCTCAGTTTGATTGAATTGGTCTGATGTTTCCTCATGACCTTATCCCGGTTCTGCATCTCTGGCAGGAATTTCACAGAAGTGACAGTGTTTTCCACATTACATCCCGTCAGGGGTGTGGGATTCCAGTGTGTCCCAACACTGATGACGGTCGCCATGGTCATTTTCTACGGTGGTCTTTGCCACCCTCTTCAGTCTAACGGTTACATTCTTTTTTCTTTATGATTTATTTTTGTGGAAAGATATTTTGAAACGATGCAAATACCCTGATTTTTGTCAGATCTTCACTGTGTCAGTTGTTTATCAGCATAGAATCATGGTTTCCTATGTTACTCAGTGAGTTCCAGTCCTTCTCTAGCATTTATTTTGATGTTCACAGTGTCCCAGATTTGGCCAGTGGGGGTCCTTTCAATCTGGCTTCTGTGTTCTTTGGACGTAGCCCATCATTCTTTGGGTCTTCCCTTACTTTCCAGCACAACAACATGTTTCAGCTCATCTTGTCTTTTCCTTGCCCCAGTCTTAGGGTCAGCCATTTCTCCAAGGAAGCCATTCCTTTTAGTCCAGAATGTTATTTGAAAGCCAAGATTTGGGTACTAGTTGTATCATTGCTATTGGGGTGTGACTGTTCCCAGGTCCTTTGTATATGGACAGAGCCAGGAAACACACAATTCACATTTACATATCTATCTATCTATCTATCTATCTATCTATCTATCTAACTAAAATAATGAGTTTACTCCCATGGTTTTAAGTCCATTCTAACAGCAAAACATTAACTTTTCTCCTGTTTCTGTACTGTGACTTCCTTCTCTCACAGTGAATACCTTGGCTTTCAAACTCCCCAACATATTGATTGATTGATTAGTTCCCATGTGTGTAACCTCTTCCATTTTTGCCCGTATCCTACAACCCTGTATGGCTGTCTTCTCACCCCAGCTCAGGCTGATACCCTACACAGGGCCATGTCCCACCATGGATGCTCTCCTCACATTTCTTGGGCTTTCCCCCTTTTGGGCTATTTGCCCAATGGAAGCTCGTTCCATTCTGCCCAGGCTCTGACATCCCACACTGGGCTGCATCTCCAAAAGGACTCACTCCTGACCTTGCTCAGGAGCTGATACCCATGCCAGGCTGCCCTGCTACAGGCTGGGGCTCTGACACCCTACCCTTAACCACCAGGGCTTTCCTACCCCCAGCTGAACCTGTCTTGTCCAATTAATGTGTTAAGACTAAATTGTTCAGAAAGGAAAAGGAAGAGAAAAAAAGAAGAGGAAGAAAGAGAAAGGGGGAAAGCAGGTGCTTCTCATTTCAGTTAAAAATAAAGATGATCATTTCATTTCTTAGGACATTTTTTTTCCAGGCTAGAAGGAAGTGTGTGTTCTTTTGTTTGTTTGTTTTGTCTTTGCCAACATACTTTACATAGTAAGTGGGCAGTAGTTCAGATTATCTTTGATTAGAACCAGGCATCCATTCTCACCACCTTCCTAGACATCGTTCTTTACCACAGGGGCTGGAAGGCTACAAACTACATTTCCCTGACTCCCTTGTACTTGAGTTTCTACAATCAAATTAGGTCCCCCCAATGAGAGGATATCCCAAGGAGACATGGAAGTTCGAAGTGGGTTGGACACCACAGTCCTGCTGTCATTGCTGCTGGCCAGTGAGGTCACAGATGCACACGTGTCTGGACTGACTCAGCTTTATGGCATGCAAGGGAGTCTCTGAGGATGAGAGGCATTGGCAGTTCATGTCAGCTGCAGCAGCAGCAGCAGCAGCCGTGGTTCGCCGACCTCTGGATCTTAGCTTTGGCAGGGTGCCCTTGAGCCAGTAACCCCCAGAGTGGCTCCTCCAGGTTCCAAGGATTATATTAGCCCCCTGTACTGATTGCCCTTCTGTTGAAAATACCTGAAGAGACTCCTTTTTAACTCCTAACTGGCACACTGACTTAGCATATAAAAAAGGATCAGGAAGCAGGCGACAGATATTAACTCCTAGGAGAGTCCCAGTGCCTTTTATCTATGCTGGGACTTGTTTTGTATTTATTATGGACATTGTACTAATCTAGAGTCACAGGTATGAGTAGAGGTAATGAGCACACACAATCTGGTCTCAAGGAATTACAGACTAGAAAAAGGAAGGAGAGAAAAAAAAAATCCCATAATAAGCAACCAAGCCTAAAGTAAGACAGAAGGTGATGTGTAATAAGGTGAGACACAAGCATAGCATTCCTCACAGGTCCTAGCCTGGTCCACTTCCCCGGTATCACTGGCTGTTACTAACCCCAGGGACCTACACACCCAGTCATGTCAAACTCCTTATACCTTGAATGCCATTTTTCCTTTCAGAATGCTTGTTCTCACCTGGCCAGTGTGGCTCATTGGTTGAGCATTGACCTATGAACCAGGAGGTCACTGGTTCGATTCCTGGTCAGGGCACATGCCTGGGTTGTGAGCTCCATCTCCAGTAAGGGGCATGCAGGAGGCAGCCAATCGATGATGTTTCTTTCTCATTGATGTTCCTATCTCTCTATCCCTCTCCCTTCCTCTCTCTCTAAAAACCAATAAACACACACACACACACACACACATATGTATATATTTAAAAAAGAATGCTCTTTCTCGAACTTTCCTGCTGAGATTACTCATGCACATTCTTCAGAACTAAACTTCAGTGTCATCTGCTTTGCAAGAGTCATAGAGAGTCTGAGTCTCCTTCCTGGACTACTGATTAATTGAGGAAACCAAATGCCTGTTGAGGCAGTTCTCCCTTACTTCTCTGAAGTCTTTGCTTACTGGTCATTCTAGAGAAAGTGGCCTCTCAAAGGAGAAATGACACTATTAAAAGCCTATACCCCTTCCCCCAAAGGAATTACTTTGTTGTTGCAAAGTACTTAAAGAAAGCAATACTTTCAAGGAAAAATCCTTTATAAGGATATTTCACATACACTTGCACACTCTTCCGTATGCAAACATTTGCTTATATGCATTTCTGATTCCTGACTGTCTCTGCCTACAATTTTACTTTGGAATTTTTCCCTGGGGTCTAACATGTCTATGATCTGCCAGAACAATTGTCAAGCTGATCTCTAGGCAAACATGAGAAGGATTGTTCAGTTGCATTTGTGTCTGTGAAGATAGATCCTTTGTTGACTTCTAAATTAATTCATATGTTTCACTTTCCTGCCACTTGTTTAGGGCCTGGGGGGTATCCAACATTTCCAGCGTTACTGTGGCATATGCATGGAATGCTGTATGTTTGGAAGAGAGCGTATCATGGTTTGTTAAGCTGTACAAGCTGAGAACATTTCAGCAATGGCTGATTCACTTTGTAACCCACTGGCAACACCCATCCAATATTTATGGGATTGCAAAATCTTATTAAGTGGATAAAGTTCCACTTCCCTATGTGATTTCAACCAACATTTATTGAGTGTCAACTAAGTGCTATCCACTAAGCAGGATTCCACTGAATGAATGAACTTTCATTAAGCAGCTACTATGCCAGTCATTGGGCAAGTATTCCACTCAGTGAGTGAACATTTATTAAGTGCGTTTTAAGGACTCAGGTATAATGTTAGGGTTGAACTAAATGGATAGATTCTCATTATGCATGTTTAGTAAGAACATTTGTTCAAATGGGTAAATATTTATGAAGTACTTTCTTGTGCTAAGTATCAAGCTAAGCTCTTTAACACATGGCCCCACTTAACCTGCACTATCATAATGAAGAGGGGCAAGTATTATTCTCCCCACTTTATATATGAAGAAACAGAGGCAAAAATCTAAGATTCATGCCAGGCGTTCACACAGGATCTGAGATTTGAACACATGTCTCCTAATGCCGTGTCCAGTGCTCTTTCCATTACACCAACATGGATTTCTGTGTGTAGAGAATTCAACCTAGTTCTGTAATATGAAAACAAATGAGAACTGATGGTATATTGACTATCACTGAGTGGGATTCTATGTCTGTAATATTCTCAGGGCAAGAAGGGAACTTTATCTTCCTTGTTTAAGAATAGTCATACACCTACAACTAGAGCAGTGAAAATTCCTGTGTTCTTGAGCCCCAGCCTCTCTTAGCTGAGAAGGTTGCAGACAATGAGTTAAGTTAGTTTTCAGGGCTATGGAGACAATTCCCAATGGAGTCACTAAAACTCATGTAAGACTACTGATGCCAATAAAATGCAACAAGCATGGCTCTGCCTGAAGAAGACCAGAGATCTGTGCTCCTGGGTTACACTGCTGGTTTTGGAGACCATATCCTATCAGGCCTTCAGTGAATTCATCTACAAATGCCCATGCCCAGGGCATGACAGGCACCATGTAAGTGCACAATATATGGTGAGACCTAGTCAATTATTAGCTATGTGCCATTAGGCTAGTTGTCTAATATCTCTGAGTCTCAGGTCCCTCAACCAGAAAGAGGATAAGTATTTTGAGAATAGTATTACTCCTCCTTTTCCTAAACTCTTAACATTCAATTTTTCAGGTTGCAAAATAAGTTTACTAGTATTAATACATCTTGCTATCACTTATCATCATTATCTATCAATCTATGTATTAATCTATTGTCTACCTATCTCAACTTTATAAACATTTTACAAATGCTTTTATCTGGCCCATCATTTCTCTTAATCTCACCAATCTACAAAGTAGGTATTCTTTTCTTTTGTTAATCCTCACTGGAGGATATTTTCCCATTGATTAAAAAAAATATATTTTATTGATTTTTTACAGAGAGGAAGGGAGAGGGATAGAGAGTGAGAAACATCGATGAGAGAGAAACATCGATCAGCTGCCTCCTGCACACCCCCAACTGGGGATGTGCCCGCAACCAAAGTATGTGCCCTTGACTGGAATCGAACCTAAGACCCTTCAGTCCACAGACCGATACTCTATGCACTGAGCCATACCGGTTAGGCTCCCATTGATTTTAGATAGAGTAGAAGGGAGCGTGGGAGGAAGGGAAAGAGAGAAAAACATCAATATCGATTGGTTTCCTCCTGCACGCTCGCCGACCAGGGCCAGAGATCACACCTGCAACGCAGTCATGTGCCCTTGACCAGGACTCGAGCCCACAACCCTTTGGTGTGCAGGCTTCACAGGTTGACACTTCAACCACTGGGCCACCCCAGCCAAGGCCAAAGTAGGTATTATTAGGTTCATTTTACAGATAAGAAAATCAAGTCTCAGGGAGATTAAGCAATCTGTTTAAAGTTACACAGTTGGTAAATAGCAGAGTGAGGATTTAACCTCAGAGCCTTGCTTTCTTTTTCATACTGTGTTGGGTCTATGAAGACACTGGTCAATAATTACTCATGAGGAAGGTGATTCTAGCAATAAAATAGTAGAGTGGGCCCAGGGTAGCATTGGCCTGTCCAGTTAGTTTACTCCCAGTTTGCTCTAGAAGTAGCCTTTAGATATTGATTTGAAACAAACAAACAAAATCATTCTTTTCTAATAATCACTAAAGAAAGATCTGAGGCTGGCGACATGCAACATTTCTCCTGGCCTGAGGTGGAGGGCCGATGCAGACAGAGCTTAGGGGCACAGGAAGCTCAGGCACCCTCAGTTCTTCCTGCCTCCAACTAGGCACCTTTCAGAGCCTCAGTTCTTTGATCTATAAAGTAAGACAGAGGACAATTTGTTAAAGGATGGGCATGGATGGGAAATGGGAAATGGAAGTGTATGCATTTGATTGAGACATGTTTAAGTGAAGCTTAAGGAAACGGACATTCTATATATCACGACTGAGTGTGTCTATATATCATGTACTCTGTGCACTGGGATTCAGTGACATGTGGTGAGCAGCGTGTGCCATTGGGATGGTCTTCCTGAGAAATAGGTGTGAGAATGGCAAGGTTGATAGAAACAGAGGAGGAAGTGATACCCAGACGTTGGCTGGAGGGCTATGGCTTCCAAGGGCTGTATTGTGAGGAGAGAGGGGAGAGGGCAGAGGAAGGGTAAAGCAATTCTGCCCAGAGAGAGAGGTTATTGCATCTAACTCTGATGCTGCAGCTATCCAAGACCCTTGCCTCTGACCTTGTTCTTGGCAGGAAGTGCTGCGGTAAGCAGTGCTGTGGAAAATCTCTCTGTGGCTAATGAATCATTTAATTAAAAAAATACTTGAAACAATGAGAAAATCCTTAGCTGGTTTGTTCCCATAAAGAGGGGGCACTATAGGTCACTTCATCACAACTTTCAACCCGGTGACCCAGGTCTCCTCCTCATGACCGGAATCATAGTCTTTGCATTTCTCAGGGTGCTTCTGGAGCTAGGTGTTCTTACAGAGGTGCCATCTGTTACTGCTAGGATGATGAAGTATGCCAGCTGTAAATCCACCACTCCCACCCCCAAATCTCAAGGGAGTGCTGTGATGGAACCTTGTTAGAATCCTGGGACATGCTTTCTTAATAACTGTTATAGGAAATATGCAAGTATAGGAATATATGGAGTCTCAGTTTTTCTATCTGTAAAATGGGGAGGTAGTACCTACCTTGTAGGAGTTCTGTGAGGAATCAGTGAGCTAATGTGCAGATGTTTGGCACAGAGTAGATGCTAAGGAAATGCTACTTTCCTCCTTCTGTATCAGGAGTTGGCAACCTATGCCCCAGTAAGGTGACCATATTTAAAGCAGTACACCATTGACTGGGGGGGGGGGGGGGTCCTTTTTTTTTCTTCTTTTTTTTCAAAAATTATTACTTAAAATTTTACAAAGAGTAATTGGGGCTTTTTTAAAACTTCACGGGATGCGGGACAAACTGTTAAAAATTGGGACTGTCCTGCCAAAAGCGGGACATCTGGTCACCTTACCCACAGGCCAAATCTGACTTTCCACCAGTTTTTGTAAATTAAGTTTTATTGGAACACAGACACACAATGGCAGAGAGTGTAAGCAGTGACAGAAATCAGAAGTGCCACAGTCCCCCACATATATTACCACATTGCAGAAGATATTTACTATCTGGTCCTTGACAGAAAATGTTTTCTGAACCCCGATTTGCGTAATGGGCTTTGGGGGAAACTGATCTTATTGTCTTGTCCCCTTCCTTCCAAAAGTGCTCTTTATCAGACCCAGTGCTGTCGGTGGCTTAAACAGCTACTCCCATGCTGTAGAGTTTGGGTCCTTCGGCTCTCCACTGAGTGCAGTCATGTTTATTATAAGTCTTTTCAATCTGACTCTTAGTATGCACCCCAACCCAACCCACCCTTGGATTTGGGCATCCAATTTAGAGACGAGAAAGAGTGTCACCTCCCTTATTCTGGACAACAGCTTTCAGGCTAGGGGAGCACAGGCTTACCTCTGTGGCAGATGCAGTATTCCTAAGCCTTTGCACCACTTATACTGCTCATAAGCTCCTCTGTCCCATCCTCTGCACCTGCAGGGATACTTGTAAATTTCAGTGTCTGACTTTGCACCCACTCTTATCAAAATCCTTCGTGGAAAAACTTGTTTTTCCCCTGGTTCCCTAGCATCACTCTGAATTTTGAGTCTGCTCTCCAGAGTATGTACCAAGCCTCCTGGCTTCATGTCTTTGGAGAATTGGCTCAGTTGGTTTCTAGGTCCTTATCAAAGTCTCTGCAAGAAACTGTTGGAACAGCCAGAGCTGAGGGCTGAGTCCTCTAGGATGCAATTTGTACATACTCTCCAGCTTGGCTTTGACCCTTTGGAGACTGTGGCTGAGCTGACTAAAAAGTCAACCAACTGCATTACTGTCTAGCTCACATGTCTTAACGGCAAGATATCATGAGTGTTTGGGTCAAGGGCCTTTCAGACATAATATGGCTACAGGTAGTGTTTCCCAATCTAATTCTATCACAAAAGTGAATAAAGTTACTTGGTAGAACTTTTTCTTGGGGATCTCTTAGTGGCCCCTTGGAGCTCATTACCTCTTTGGAAATGATTATAAAATTTTCGAGTGAGTCACGATTTGTCTCATGGTTTTTAAGTATTTCTATAACCCACTGAAGGATTTTTTAATCTAGAGTTCATGAACTTACATGGCAATAAATTACATCTTTGTTTTCACTAATCTCTAACTGAAATTTAGCATGTCTTTCAATTATGAATGTAAGCAACAAACCGCAGTCATATTAGCATGACCTATGACTTTGTCACCAATAAAAATTATAAATTTTTTCCTATCACATGGGATTTGTAGATATCTTAAAATATGTTTTAAGTGCAAAAGCACTTAAAAATTATGTTACTTTGAGATCTGCTGCTAGAGCTCTTTGTTTAAAGCATCAATAAAGAGCACATATATTACCATATTGCAGATTTAAAAGAATAGTTTGATAGCTTTATTTTAATGTAGTTGATTTTCTTTGCAATCCAACACATTCCATTTTATACGTTTAAAAACATTGCTCTGAGGAGGATTCCGTAGATAGCACTATGTTGCCCAAAGGTTCTATGCACAGACATGCATGATTATCGTCATAATAGCGGCTCCTCTCTAAAGCCTCAGGGACTGGAGTTTTACATAGAAATCCCTGGTATCCAGACAAATATTACAGAAGCAAAAGAACTGCTACCTCGCTTTTCTGGGTCATTGTCTTCCCTTCACTCAGACTAAGATAACACTAGGGAAACTTTTCTGTCTACTGACAATTTGAATAGAAAACGTTGCCTCCTAAATTTTTCCTTCCAGGTCAAGCAGACTTGGGTTAGAATGACAGCTCAACCATTTACTTCTCTGATCCTTAATCTCCTACCCTATAAAACAGGACTGTTACTGTCCACTCTGTACAGGGTAATGATATGAAATAAGGCAACATGTTTTTTCATTGGGTGCTCTGTGCCATGAGATAGAGTCAGGAGCATAAGTTCATGAGGAGGTGGAGGTAATTGCATAGGACACAGGGGAGAAGCAGTTCCGATCAGAGAAAGTCTTCAGGGCATGATGCAAAGGTAAGATCTTTGATGAAAGAAAAGAGGCAGTTCCTGAAGGGAGGTCTGAGCAGTGGCCTCCACATCGGTCCCAGGTTGGAAAGGCTGAGCACAGTCTTGCTGTGGCAGCTCGGATCCTGTGCTGATTCTTCCCCCAGGCAGTGGGAGAGACTCCTGCTTCTTCCTTCGGAGTCTTCATCACTAATCCTAGACGGTTTAGCCTTTGCTTAGGACTTCCTCAAAGGAGATTCTGCAAGGGCTTCCTCTTATCACTTGATTTTAAAAAATGTTTTTATTGAATGTATTGGGGTTACATTGGTTAATAAAATCATGTAGGTGCCCAGTGTACAATTCTATAATACATCATCTGTATATTTTATTGTGTATTCACCACCCCAAGTCAAGTCTCTTTCCATCATCATTTAATCCCCCCTTTACCCTCTTCTACCTCCCCTGACACCCTTTCCCCCCTGGTAATCATCATGCTGGTGTCTGTGTGTATGTGGATTTTCTTTCCTTCCTTTTTGCTTAATCCCCTCACCTATTTCACCCAAGGCCTGTGGACTGAAGGGTCCTGGATTCAATTCTGGTCCCAGGTTTGATTCAGGTCAAGGGAATGTACTTCAATTGCTGGCTAGATCCCTGGCCCTGGTCAGGTCACATTCAGGAGGCAACCAATCGACGTGTCTCTCTCACATCAACGCTTCTCTCTGTCTCTCCCTCTCCCTTCCCCCCTCTAAGAATCTATGGAAAAATATCCTTGAGTGAGGATTAAAAAAAAGAAAAAAAAAAAAGAAAGCTCAGGAGGGCCTTGCCAGTTGATGCATGACAGACCTGGGATGTGAACACAGGTATTCCCAGCCTCAGTGCCTGTCCTGCGTTCTCCTCTACATGCAGGGAACCAGGCAGTAATGAAGCCAATTGCACCCCATCTGAGGGAAGAGCATCTGCTGCACAGATGCCAGGAGACCCTGGCCGAATGCCACGGGATAGGCTTTTTCTTGGCGATAATGGCAATCTTGAGAAAGCGCTTCACGGTAGAAGTGCTTTCACCATGACTCACCCTGATGTTCTCTTTGCGAGAGTTTATATAGCTAAAGAGCAATGGAAAGTCACCTGCGGCTCCCCCCTTTTTATGCCCTGGCAATCCACAGAGCAATTCTACTAAACAATCTCCTCCCAGTAACATACGGAGTTTGTGGGAAGTCATGTGACGCCTGTTAATCAGCACCCGGGATCACACAAACTGACTTACTAACATCGCCTGACAACCTGTGCCCAAGTGGTTGTTTTTAATCTAAGTTACGTTGCTAATTCCTCCTCCTCATTGGTTTTTAAGTCGGAAATCCAAGCTCCGGATAAAGACATCCCCAGGTTGTCCATGATCAAGCTCTGCCTGTCTTTCTCTCCACCACAGCTCTGGACTCTTATCCTTTGCAATTTATGCTCCAGCCCTACCAACATCCTTGTGTTTCTGGACACAGCGGTGCTGACCCAGGCCTTAGCGCTTGTTGATCCCTTTCCTTAAAACCCTTCCTCACCTGGGGCCCTTGCCTAGTCCTTACACATCTTGCAAGGCTCAGCTCTAAGATTCCCTTCCACACGTTTTTAGTCACACTTAGCTTCTCCTTCCCTCTCTGGTCCTCCCATAGCGCCTTGTAACACCCCAATATCCAGGTTTTTTGGGATTGTTTCTCTTCTCTTACCTCTTCAGCATGAATTATGAACCTGAAGGGAAGAAAATGTGTTCTATTTTTCTCTGAACTGTTGGCACTTGACAGATGGACTCACAGTTGCTATTTGGGAGCCCTTTGGGACTTTAACACCAGGACATGCTGGGGCCTCAGGCATGGGCTATTGGGAAGAAGAAGAAGAAGAGATGGAAACAGACCTGGAGGGAGGGAGCTCACCAGCCTTTATGATTGGCCCTCACTGTGGGGTACAGTGCTCCCCAGAATCAGTGTCAAACTGAGTAAAATGTAAGCATGAAGAAAACTGGCAAATGCAAACTTGATTCCAGTTTCCAAAGAAGGAATGGTTGATCAGATTCTCGGGCTTTGGTGCATAGGTGAGAAGTCAGGTTGACTCTGGGTGTGATGGAAGGAAGGAGGTTTTCTGTTCCCGGAGGAGAAATATGTCAGGGCATTGCAGGATAGCAGGGCGTGGCTAACCATGATGGATTCTGTACCAAGATTCCCACTGTTAGGCTGAAAAATTGAGATGGACATATCTTGAAATGATTGAGACAGCTTGGCAATGGTTAGGAAAAGGCACAGGAATGGCCAAGAGGTGCTAATTATTCAGCAGGTACCAATTCCTAATTCCCACCCAACTCTAACTCTTAAACTCTCTCTCTCTCTCTCTCTCTCTCTCTCTCTCTCTCTCTCTCTCTCTCACACACACACACACACACACACACAGCATGCCTGCTGGTGGAATGTTCCACCAGGCAAGTGAAGGCTGAAATATACCAGTAGAAGCTATATTTCTCAGTCAGGGCTATGGGTTGGGCCAGCAGAGACTAACAGCTGTACTTATGTCACTTTTAGGGATAGAGCACGAAGATGCCAAGAGATGGTGAAATACGTATTTAGGAGCAGGGACGCACATTTAGTTAATTCTGTGAGCTTCATGCTTCAATGGACAGACCATCTCCCTTCATTCATTCAATTTAATTTAATATTTAACTGAGGTATTTGAGATAATTGTAGATTCTCATATAGTTATAAACAAATATGCTCCATTTCCTCCAAAAGCATCATCTTGCAAGTCCATAGTATGCTATCACAACTATGGTATCGATATGATGCCATCTACCAGTTGTGTTCCTATTTCTCTAGTTTTACTTGTAATAATCTGTGTGTATGTGTGTTCAGTATGTTCTATGCAACTTTATCGCATGCGTAGTTGGTATATCTGCCACTGTTTTCAAGATACACAACAGTCCCAACACCACAAGAACCCCTCATGTTGCCCCTTTATAACTACACTCTCCCCCAAGTCCCCTTTCTCAATCCCCAAGATATACCGTGAGTCTTAGGGAGTTGTGTCCTGCTAGCGCATGGTGAAGTTTAGATTCAGAAGTTTGTCCAAAAATATACATCTCCTTCATTTTCTTTTTCCATTTGTGCATTCATTCAACAAATATCTACTGAGTGCCTACTATGCGCTAAGCACTTTCCTAGAGGCTGGGACTTCAGCAGTGAAAAGATGACCAAGTCCCCACTTCTCATGGGGTTGTCATTTAAATGTGCGCATGAGACCATGAATAGGAGACCCCAACATATGATATGATTTCAGGGGAGGACAATGGCTCTTAAGAAAAGCAGAGGAAGGGGATAGAGGAGAGGGGCCTGCTGCTTTAGATAAGGTGACCAAGCAAATCTGCTATAATGAAGTGAAATTGGAGGGGATTTTGGATTTTGGGGAAAAGAACATCCTAGGCAGAGAGGAGAGCAGTCACGAAGGGGCCAAGTTGGGAAAGACTGGGGCATGTTTTAGATGTCAAGGAGGCCGCTATGTCTGCGGTCAAATGAGGGAGGGCGAGCGTGGAGGCCATGAGGGCAGGGAGGGGCTGGCGCTGGATTCTGAGGGCCTTGCAGGCCGTGGGAAAGAGTGTGGGTCTCATTCTGAGTGGGAGTGGAAGCCACCAGAAGGCTTCGAGCAGAACAACATGATCCTATTTTCAGTTTGTAAAAAGCCACCCTCCGGCTGCTGGGGGGAGAAGGGGCTGCAGGAGGGCAGAGTTGGGAGCAGGGGGAACAATTGGGTGACAACAGTAACACACCAGATGACAGGCAGGGGTGGCCGGGACCAGTGTGGCTGGAAATGGAAGCATTTGGGTTCAAGGCATATTTATCAGTGGGCCGCACCGACAAGCTCGGTGAAAGATGGAAGGTGGGTGTTGTGAGAGCAGACAGACCAGGGAAGGAGTCATGGTAGACAGTCTAAACCTGAGTCACTTCTGCTCTTTAACCAGGACACAGCAGCTCCGTGCCAGATAGCAGGAGTCTTGCTCCCAGCGAAGGGACCACGGTGTCCAAGGCACTCTGCCCACTTCTCTCCTTCTCTCAGCGCTCATCCTGTCAGTCTGCAGGGAGGCACATATCCCTGATCTCAGTTTACCCACTAGAAGACAACCACTGGCCCATCGTCTAGCAGCCTCACAAAGTGGAGCCCAGTGCCAGTCCCTATGCTGGTACCAGGAAACCGGAGTCTGACTGGACCCAGTCCCTGCCCCTGAGGGCCCACAGTCTGGGGGCAGGAAGAGGCACATGAAGAAATAATGATAACTTCATATGCCACAGTGGAGAGATCCGCGCTTGCTGTGTGTGGTGTGGGGGGCAGGGGAACGTCCAGGGCGATGGGTGTGGGTTTCGTTGAGCTGTAATGATGGTGGTTGGGTGGAGTGTTAGGGATGGTGTCATGGGAGAAGGGGATGCCCGAGCGTCAGTCTTGAGGCGTGAGGACATGTTCTCTGTTTGTGGAAGGGAGGCTGTGAATTCCCGACGATGGGAAAAGCAAGAGCATCAGAACTGAGTCACTGTAGCATGCAGCGCCTTGGGATGGGTGGGCCGTCTGTTCGGGTGGAAACACTGCATGCGGAGGAGTAGAGCGAGAGGAGGCTGGAGGCGGGCTGAGGCCAGGTCTCCGCGTCTGGCTGAGCTGCTTGGACTTCATCCCGATGTAACTGGGGTGGGTCGCAGCCCTGAAAGATCTTCAGGAAGGAAGTGGCTTGGCTATGCTTGGGTTTTGAAAGTTCACTTCAGCCGAATCAGAAGCTTCGTGTTTGAAGGTCTCCATCTTGCCTGGGGTGGAGAGAAAGGAGCCACTGGCCTCTCTCAGCTTCGGGCTTACTTAGTCTAAGCTGCGATCGTACCGACACCCTGCACAGGCCATGGTGGGAACTGTGCACGAAGGCGCACAGCTGCCTTTCTGAGCAGGGCCCACACCTCGCATCGTCATAAGTAAAAGGGCCCAGGAGCTTGTCTCTCCGGCTGTGGGGTCTGAGTGGGGACAGCGGGGCTTGTGAGGAGCCCCTCACCCCCTCCCTTGGAGACTGTGGGCCTTGCTCTCTGTGTGGTCTCAGACGAGTCCCCTCATCTCAGTCTCTCCGGCTGGAAGACTGGGAGAACAGTGTGAAACTTCTTGGGGTGTGGCAGGAACTAGCATGTGGAGGACTTGGAGCAGGCAGATGCGTGTTTTTCCCCATGTGCTGCTGTCCACGAACACGTCCGGTGGATGGGACAGATAAGACTGGCCGGAGAGAGAGAGAGTGGAAACACATGTGGGCTGTAGACAAGGTCAGTCCTTGCTCTTCTCTCTCCGTCCTCGGCGACATGATTAGCTTGTGGTCCGACCGGGCAGGGGGCCTCTGATCTCTGCTAACGGGTTTCCTCATCTGGGAAATGAGCCCTGTGATGGTTTGAGAATAGTGCCCCCACCGGGTTCTCCCACTACCCCTCTGGGCCTATGGGAGGGTGCAGTCCTTGTGCCTAGCAGTCATTTTCCAGGTGCAAGTGCGACCCTGCCTGGTCTGACGTGAGGACACGTGGTCAACAATCCCCGGCATGGTGCTTACTGGCTATCAGGCACTGAGGGAAGCACATTGCAAATTCCAGCTCCTTCCAAAGACTCAGCAGCTCTGTGGGGATGGCACCATCACTAGCCCCCATTCACGGAGGGGGACCCTGTCAAGGGGAAATGGAGGCATGTAGAAGCTAAGTAACTTGCGTCACATCACACAGGTAGAAAGAGGCAGAACAGGGATTTGAACCCAAGCTCTTCGGCTTGAGTCAATACTCTTAATCACCACTCCAGCCTTCTTGCCCCTGCTTCTCTCCTCGCTGGAGGCTCTCATTGCCACTGCCAAGGGCTCCTGGCCAGTGCCCTTCCCCTGCTCAGAGTATTTGGGACCCCCCAGGCCCACTGGAGTCATTGGTTCTTTCACCCTGGAAATAATGCAGAGTTTGCCCAGCTGGTGTGGTTCAGTGGTTGAGCATCAACCTATGAACCTGGAGGTCACGGTTCAATTTTAGGTCAGGGCACATGCTCAGGTTGTTGACTTGATCTCCAGCGGGGTACGTACAGGAGGCAGCCGATCAATGATTCTCTCTCATCATTGATGTTTCTATCTTTCTCCCTCTCCCTTCCTCTCTGAAATCAATAAATTATATATATATATATATATATATATATATATATATATATATACACACACACACACACATATTAAAGAGGGAGTTCCAGGTAGACTATATGACCTAAGTCCTCTCTCTGCCCCTTACAAGCTTTGGGACTATGGACAAGTAACTTCACCTCCTCAAGCTTCCATTTTCCCGTTGGAACACAGGGGTGTCTCTGCTGGGCATGCAGGGTTATTATGAGAATTAAATAAGGTTATGGGTTTTGACTTTTAATGTAACAAGGGACTCCCATTGGCTGGGTGCCTAGTGTGTGCCAGGCACTATCCTACCCCTTTATGGGCACCAAGACCCTCCCCTCCCCCAACCAGATAACACCCTGCCAAGTCCTTCCTCAGCCCCTGGGCTTCACTGCCACATGGTCTCCTAGCACGAGGGGGTCAGTCCTTAGGTCATAGCAATAGGCTGGTGGTATAGGAATGCTTTCTCAATCCCTTGATTTCAGGGAGATAGACTTTGAGAGATTTGAGAAGCTCAGAGAATGTGTTTTTGTGCTCCAACAATGATCATACTTAATGCTTTGAGGTAGAGTAATTGAACATATTAACTTGTTTCAATATCTCTGGAATTTTCCCTTTTCCTTTTTCTTTCACTTTCCTCCACTCAAGCAGGTAGACAGTCTGCACTGCACCTGGGAGCTTGGCAGCAGGAGGCTCATGATTAGGGGGTTGTGGCCTAAGCTAAGTGTTGAAAAACCAAACTCCTGCAGGATTCAGGTGGGCCAGATACAAGCAAAACACAGCGGAGGCAGGCTGGGGTGAGTAAGGGGGGCAAGGTAAAGAACGTATCCTCTGTCTGAATGGAACAGTCTGCTGCATATCTGGCCTGAGTGATGTCAGATCTTCAAACTTTTCAGTGAAGAGGCACTGCTGGATCTCTCTATCCAATCTCTTAACTTATAATATTGCAGTGAAGTCAAGGTCATTCTTTAAAGGCAGGTGCAGAGCTACACTCTGCTGGATAGCACCATCCTGACAGTTGAAGGCAGCAGCTCTGGTGTGGCCAAGGGTTGCAGGGTTTGAGGATAGAGAGAGTCTCCCGGACGGAAGAGAGATTCAGCCAGGCGATGACAGAAAGGGTTGTCTCTATGGATTCTCTGAGGGACCTGTACCATGATTCCTTAAATACCCCAGGGTGGCACGCCCTCAGAGCGAGTTGCTTGGTGGTTCACCTGGCAGGCTGGCAGTACCTCTGGGGCTCCCCAGTTCAGAGAACCTGTTGCCACACAGCAAAGTGTTACACCCAAAGCGGCCATGTGGAGTAGACAGTGGCGGGGCGGTGGGGGGTGGGAGGGGGCTCTCGGGAGGGAGTGCTCTGGACAAACCATTGATAGTTACAAAAGAAACTCCATATCACCTTCATACCCAGTGAGATGCCAGAGACATCTCTGGAAATAGAGGGGATCAGAAGGAAGGTGGGACTGGGTTTCTTCCATCCTGGCAAGAGGGACCTCAGGATCCTAGTTGAATTGATGTAAGATATTGTGCTCCCTCATTCTGTCTGAGTATGTGGACTGAGGTCTATATCTTCATGCACCTGTTTATGGAAGGGCAACAGCATCCTTCTCCTTACATCCTCTGAGGTGGGAAAAGGCTTGTGCCTAGAGGTGGCTTTATCTCTTGCCTTTGCATGCTGCTGATCTCCTCAGACTCTTGGGGTCTTTCAGGATTGTCCTCTGGGCACTCCAGCCAGTGGCACCTCATAACATACTTCTCCCAAGCTCATAATGCTTGATTCTTCTCCCTTCCACCTCCCCCTGCCTTCTTTTTCAAGACACTTTTTCTGAGTCTCCATTAAATGATGTTATTCCTGAGCTTATTCTGAAAAGGTCTCCGCTCACAGACTCCATCCCATGCAATGTTGGAAAACCACGTCTTTTGGTCTTTTTCTACAATTCAGCAAATATTTGCAGAACGCCAAATATACCTTAGGCACAGTGCTGGGCACAGGGAATATAGACATGAATAGGCACAGACCTTCTCTTACAGCGTTCACAGTCTAATGACAAGGTAGAAGCATTAACAGATAGATGTAGAATACCATGGTGATGGTTGGTGATGGTACGAATGATGGTAGGGAGGTCAGAGGAAAAGACAACAAACTGAGTGTGGGTGGATGCTGTGACCTTCTAGAGAAGGATAAGGAGAAGTTCTCATGCTGAAAATGGCATTGACCTGGGTCAGGGTTGGAAAATAGAAGGATGAGACCATGGGTACAGTGCTTGGAAATTATAGAGGATATTGAAACAAAACTCATAGATGATACCACGTTATTTGTTGTGTATGGCAGGGGCAATGGGTGTGTTCACCAACCACTTTTTCCTTTCCTCTTAGACACATGGCTAGACTATACTTCCCAGCCTCCTTTTCAGTTAGGCAGGGCCATGTAACTAAGTGTTGACCAGTAGAAATGTGTACAATATCCATACTCTTTATTTCCCATTCCTCTGGCTTAATGATGACAATTCCAAGGACCAAGAGAATAATAGAACCATAAGTTACATGGAACCAGAGTCCCTGAACTAGCTAGTGTGGGGAGCAAGGACACAGTCAACTACCCATTGGACTCTAATGTAAACTAGAAAAAAATCTATTGGTTAGATCACTGAGATTTGGAGGCTGTTTGTTTATGCAGTTGTTCTACTCTGATTAATGAGTACAATTACAGAATGAGGTCCAGAGAGGGAGGAGAAATTAGAGACAAGAGAAAGGCTGCGGCCAGGTTATGAAGGGCCATGTGTACCAGTATAAGCAGTATGGGCAGCCATGGTGGATATGCAACCTCGTTTCAGGTATGAGGTGGCTGGAGGAGGAAATGAAGGTGGTAGTGATGGCAATTAGATTTGGCCACATTTCCCAGAGAATCACCTCTTTTGAGTCAAAGTTGCAGACACTCTGGCCAAGAGCATCTTGGCTAAAATCCAGACTCTATCAGCACCATGGGAATACCACTCTACCATTCATAGTCCTTATACCAAGTCAGAGCAAAGCAAATTGAGAGTAACGTTATCTACACTGATTGAACATTTTGTCACATTCATTAGATGGTGTCTGGAACCCCCACAAGAAATTCTACCTTTTCGTGACCATTAATATCTTTCACATGACAGCAAGCCAAAGACATTCGAGGAATCTCAGTCATCTTGGCCAGTGGAAGAGAATTGTGGGGAGTCCTGAAATGCTTTGTTTGACTTACAGAAGTCCAAGGTAACTGGAGAATTGTTTCCAGAAAATTTTTATATATATGTGCACACAAGCACAGGAATCTTGGACAGAACAATGTAAGTCTGAGGAATGTCAGGATCCTGTTGACTCATCAGTTATGAGATGACCCTTAAGTTTGGAAGAAATGCTTTGCTTTGCTACATGTCACTGGGAAGGAGCTGGAACGTTTTGGCAATGAAAGTGTTTTCTGTGGTTGTACATATAGCAACAGAGAAAGCAGGCCAAGGCAGATGTTACTCACTGGAGAGAAACCAGATAGGAGTCAGGAGTAGGGCAGAGAGCAAGCTGGCGTGTGTGACCAGGGCTGGAATTGTAAGCAAAAGAAAATGCCTCTTGAGGGGTGTTTATTTGGTTCAGTTTTGTATTTCAAGTGTTTTTTTCTGATGCAAGAGCTATATTAAGTGAGGTAATACCACCTCTGAATAAGGGGTGAGGACCATATGGAGCTGGTATTCATTATGTGCCTAAAAGGTGCCAAACTCCATGATAAGAGTCTTGCATCCTATTTTGTTTAATTCCTACTACAATTCTTTGGAGCAAGCCGGCGCTATTCCCATTTCCTAGATGTGGACCTTGAAGTGCAATGAGAATTGTGTGATTGTCTAACTTAATTCAACTTGTGAGAGGTGGGGCCCGGGGGGAGTCCAGTTTTTCCAATCTCAAATCCAGTATCCTTTCTACTCCAGGCCTCGCACAATGCTCTCAGGATTCAAAGTCCCTTGCTTTTTGTTCTCAAGTGATGCCAGAGCTGATGTTTTCCCTGCTAACTCTCTCCTTTGACCAACCTGCCTATTTCCCTTTTTCTATACATTTGGGGTCCTTTGCGGGTGGCCATGCATTTGAAAAGCACTGCATCCCCTTTGTCTTCCACCCTACTTGAGCACAGTCTGGACTCCAAAGCCTGCTGAGGTCTTCCCACTGGAAGGCTAGCATTTCATCAGTGCCTAGGATTAGCTATGGCAGAACCCTAATGGGGCTGGGCCTGCTTCTGCAGGCTGGAGAGCTCTAGGGGCCCCTGTAAAGCCGAGCATCATGGACAGATGGCAACTTCTGATTCGCAGCATCTGTTGGTGTCAGCCATCAGTAAGACCACAGCCAATCGATTCTCAGAGCCCCCTGGCCAAACAAGGCCCTGGTCATTGCTGGAAACCAGACCAGAGTTGTTGGCAGTGCCAGGCATTCTTCAAGGAAACACAAGCAATTTAGGATAATCCATGGGCAGAGTTTTCATCCTGGAATCCCCGATTTCCCTGAAGAGCTTCAGTAATGAAAAGAGCAGTTTAAGGTTTTCTTTGAGAAATAAGTGTGTGCCTTGTGATGGGAGTTGGAGTGATGCTATGGTAACACGAGGGATGGTGTGATTCAAAAACAAGAACACGGGCTTTGGAATCAGCAAACCTAGGTCCAATTCCTATCTTTAACTCTTACTGTGGCTTTGGGCAAGTTTCTTGGCCTTTCTGAGCCCCAGGATCCCTAGCTATAAAATAGAATACTATTACCTATCTTCTACGACTGTGTGTAAATGACTTGACGCAGTACCCAGAACATCATAGGATTCTAATCGGCATCCCTTTCCCTTCCCATCTGTTTTGGGTTCCATTTTGCTGAAAGATTGGGTTGTAAAAACAAGGCTAAGAGACAACACTCTGTGGGCTGTGCTCAGGCAAGTTTCCCCAAGGTCCATTTCCATGGGTAATTGACACTCTGACACAGTACATGGATCTCTGGCAGAAAGAGTGCTAGCACACTCCGGGGGATCCTCAGGTTTCAGCACTAACATATATTTACATGATGAAGACAGACTGGTTAGATGGTTAGACCAATGGTTCTCTGCTTGGGTCTTTCTGATAAGCTGATAGTGTTATTCAAGGAAATTACCCCAGCCAGTATAGTTGCCTCCCAACAGGCCACTGGCTAGCATTTCAGAATGATCATCTTCAATTCACCCTCTCTTATTGATTGATTGATCAATTGATTGGTCAATTGATTGATTCATTCCTTCACTCATCCATTCATGTGTTCATTCCCTGAATGTGGACCACATACTAGCACTGGGGGTACAATGATGTACAGGGCTGGTGTCCCCCTGGCCTCCCCGAGGCCCTGACTGAGAGAAGACAGGCTGGTGAGTGCACCTAAATGCTGGGAGTGCTACAGGGAAGATGGCACCTGGCAGGCTAAGGGCCAGAGAAGGTGTCTGAGAAGGCGCCCTGTGACAGGTGATGTCTGGAGGGACTGAGCAGGACAGTTAGCTCTTCCCTGATCTGGCCCCTGTTTCATCTCTGGTTTCAGTTCTCACAAGGCTCCTAACAGGCACCGTAGGCCCAGTATCTTGAAGACTGGCTCTCTGCTTAGGTGGTGAGGCTCCCTATGTCTCCGAGCCTTGATTCTAACTTCTTTTCTTGCATATAGTGCTTTCTCTATATGCAACATATGGACATCCTGCTCATCTTCAAGGCTAAACTCAATGCCACCACCATGCAGCCTTCCAGGACTCCTCACGTTAGATCTCATTGCTCCTCCTCTGCCCTCTGTGGACCCTCCTATTTAGAATGTGGGTGGCTGTGCCTTGTATCATCATTCTGTCCACAGTTATCTGCTTAATGAGACTATGAATTATAGTAGGAACCGCGTCTTATTCAAATGGCTCTCCCTCAGAGCTAATGCTAAATGCATGTAAGGATGAATCCATCAATGAATTAGTAGTGAGATGAGTAAGTATAGTGTGATTTTGGGCATAGTGTCCATGATTAAGAAATATCCCTATGGTGCTTAGCAGAAGGGGTTTACATACACAGTTTTTAGAACATTCTTGCTAATACCAATTTAGGCAAAGCACATTTTTGGTCCTTTTTGATGATGGTGAGCTGAAACTAAACAACAAAGAAGATAACTACCATCTATTGAGAACTTACTTTGCTAATTCCTTGTCATGTTCATCATATTTAATCCTTATACTGTCCTTATACTATAGGTACAGTTATTATCATGCGCATTTTATAGGTGTGGCAACTGAGGCACAGAGAGGTGGCCACTTGTTCCAAATCCCATAACAAGTAAGTTTCAGAGCTGAGGTTTGAACAGACACTGTCTGGCTCCCGAGTCTGAGCTCTTGACGGCGGCAGCGGGTTCTCCCACTGTCTTCATCCAGTCACGGGTTAACTCTAGCTTTGCTCTGGAAGTACTGGCAGATGCCTGGCAGGTTCCTGCCCATCCCACTGCAGCCTCGGCATAGATTCCCACACCCTTTGGCTGATAGGACTCTCCTAAAAGGCTGTCATTGTCAACAGAGACACGCAGGGCAAGGTTCAGTTTGATTGGGTTGAGCCAAGGAATTTCCAGACCCTATTGACAACTGAGCTGTAGCTTGCTGAGCCCCACCTCTGCTCAGGGAAAAGCCTGTGACCCAATGGTCTTCCTGCTCTTGGCCAGCCTTTTGCAATGTCGGTAAGGCCAGGCGTTCCGATGGAGGTTCCAGTTGTGCATATTTCTGAATACGCACAATCCTGACATCTGCAGCCCTGCCGTTGAGGCTCATACCAGCGTGGTGATGTGTCCAGTGCTGCCAAATAGTTCCTTTGAAAAACGGATTGGCTGCTACCCCATTTTCTGCTGTTGTGTTTTGAACAAGTGTTTCCCAAAACTATTTCCTAACAGCGCTGAGAGGTTAGGATGGGAGAGAAAGGCAAACAGAACAGGATTTAGGATTTACTGGGAGGACGAACATGAAATAAACCACCACCACCACCACCACCACCACCACCACTTGCCACTGCCTCAGAGCCTGGATGGTAACCCTGGGCTCCTCATAATTTGAAACCAGAGCTTCTGAGTTGGTGGCCTCTTTTTGGCAAAGGTGATTTTTGTTTCTCCTTAAGTTGGGGGATCCTCTTCACCCCTTTGGAGGTTTTTAGTCAGTAATCGTGACCCCTCAGGAGACGAGGCTGTACACAGTGATGGTTTGGAAATGTTTCGTCATAGAAGAAGCCAGGTGTGAAGATGTGAGGGATCGCTGGGTCTCTGGGCAGGAGCTCCCTGCTTTGCATGGAAACAGCCTCTCCCCGTGTGTCTAGTTCAGTCCCATGAGGATGGGGCCTGCTTCTCATATGACCTTGAGTTGGACAGACAGGCTCAGAGGCCACATGTATACATACATACATACATGTATAACATGAACCATCTTCCCTTTATATATATAGGTATAAGAATATGTCTCTCTCTTTTTCCAAGTAACTGCTTGAGAAAGAACCATTGCATATATAACATTTCCATTTAAATACATTAAAATTAAAATACATTTAATTTTATATGTGGAATTGTTCTTTAAATCACATAAATTATATATATTTTATAGCTATATAAAGAGAAGACAGTTCATATACATATGTCTGTCTGTCTATCTGACGATCATCTTCCTTCTTTTCCTAGCAGTTACTTCACACACACACACACACACACACACACACACACACACACACACAGAGACACTCACAATTCTTTGTAAAATCTCTCACTTGCTTGGCACTTGGGGGATGTGGAAAGTGTTCTCTCTCTGCCACCTCCCGCTTTCCCTACCCTTTGACCCCTACATAATTACCGCCTTGTTTTTCTCCTTTATAATTTTCCAGCAGAGTTTTTGCCCTCCCCCCTTCCCTGTATTTTTTTTTTTAATTAAATGAAACATGTAATGTGTCGTTCAAGAGAAATTCAGTCCTTGCGTTTCAGATGCATTTACAGTTAAATCATCAGAAGTCGTTTTGCAATCACTGTCTGGCAGCCGGGGGCCCCTGGCAGCTGCTTCAAGATGTGCTGGGCTGCCTGTGCTGTGTGCTCCGGGCTCCCAGCAGGCAGGCGACGCTTCCTAGCAGCAGCTGGTGGGTGGAGCAGGCCTTCACTTCTTTGCCAGGGGCTCAGGTGCCTGCTTTCCTGATAGGGACTCCAGCTCATTATCCTGTGCTCAGGTTCTCCATCTATAAACCAGGGTGTTACCCACATCAAGTCATTTCTTTGTGCTTCATTCACCTTAAATTTAAAACAGGGATAAAATAGTACCTCCTCCCCAGTGGCTAAGAAGAACATGTAAACTATGGAGGGAACGTGCTTAGCGTTGGGTCTAGCAGTACCTCGGTGACCGCTATCTTTGTTTGCATGATTGCAACTGGGTAGAAAATTGCTGGTATCGAGGACACCTTCCAGCTGCCAGGCAGGGTGCTGGCGCTCCTTCCTTGGCCCTCTGCCAAGTGTCTTCCTGCTTCCCAGCTCTCCCTGACCCACGCTGAGCCCTCTCTCTTCTTGCATGAAATCTCTCCTCTTGACTGTCCCTTCCAGGCTGCACGTCTGTGGGCTCTGCTCCAGGCCCCCCTCTTCTCTTTCTCAACCTTCTCCGGCAGGTGCACCTTTTTCTATGGGTTTCACAATAACTTCTATGCTGGGCTTGCAGCCTCCACTTCTGCCCTGAGGTACAGGCTCATATATCCATAGTCTATCCATCATCACTTGGATGTTGCCCAGGTAACCCTAACTCCATAGACTCACGCCAAAGTCCGTCACCTCCCTGTCGCCCCACCTTTCCAGGCTCCTTAACCAAGATGAGGACTAGTGCAGAAGGGACTGACTGGGAGCCAACTGTCTAAAGAATTGCAGCCAAGCTCCTGAGTGTCACTCAGTCCCCATGCCTGAATGCCACCTGTCCCTTAAGTAACTTACCCACCCGCATCCTTACTCCAGTCCTCTCCCATCAAATACAAGTTTGGGGGTTTTCTTCTCCTGGTAACTCCTCCACGAGGCATGGAGCCACTTTCTGAATGATTACATGGCAGCAACATTCCAGATATATTTGCCGTTTAATAAACTCAGGGCTTTGGGGACATAAAGGAGTAGGGGTGCCCCTCTGTGTGAATGTGCGCAGATCTGCAAACCCAGCCTCCACCAGGAATCTCCTGTGCGGGTTATCACTGGCCACATGGGTTCAAGAAGGCACGGGCCTTCTCTCAGGGTGGGGCATGGCATTGCAGGATACCAGTAAAGGACAGGCAGCTTGCTCGGGCAGCATACCTGAGGCAGGCCATTGACCTGTGCTTCCCTCCTCGACCGGGATCATACCAGAAGGCAGTCGCTGGTCCAGCTGGATTTTAGGTGGTCCATGAGCATTTATGGCTGTAGGCTGACTTGCCCAGGTAGCACCTGATTTCTGCTCTCCGTCATCCTGGACCAGGCACCCCGCTTCCACCCCTCCACCTTCCTACACTGAGAGGAGATTGACTAGGGTCAGGTGTCTTCAAGGAGCCTTGCTCTGTGACAGTGGCACCCCTTTGTAGCCAGAGCCCAAATTGTTGTCTCAGGAAGTAGTGGCCCATGTCACCTGCTTCAGAATCTACCACAAACTAGGGTGAGAGTCTTGGGGCGCTAGAAAGCGACTCTGCAAGTTTATCTAGAAGATGCATCCATGAAAGTCATACATGCCAGTGAACCAAAGACAGCCATGCTGGGGAGAAAGGAAGGCCCTGGAAGAAACAATCTGAATGTTTCTCAAGTCTCAGCAGGCAGCCTCTAGTTGCTCTGGTTGCTGAATCAGCTCTTCCCTGGACTCCTATTACACAAAGATCCCTAAGAGAGCGCACCAAGTTCAGCTGATGTTCGTACAAGGTGCTGAGGAATCCCAGAGAGGAAGGGATGGATGTGGTCTGGGTTGAGGCTGGAGATTAAAGAACGAAGGGATATTTGCATTGGGTTTCAGAATGTGAATAGGAGTTTTCTGAGAAGAGACGAAGGAAAAGCATTCACTTAAAAACAATAATGTGCAAAATCATGTTTTAAAGTGAGGAAGTAGGTACAGTATGACTGGGGGGCTTAGGGAGCAGTAGGGGGAGATGAGTTTATTCCAACATATCCAATTGGAAGATGATGGAAGGCATTCCTTCCCAGAGGGTGAAGAGCTAAAAGTTGTGGAGGCTGAGATGCTGGACACTCTCCTGACAGTGCCGAGGGGCCTGAGAAGGGTGGAGTAGCTTTTTCTGCAGCATGTTGGAGCAGACTTGAACCCTGGCCTTTTCACCCCTGGCCCTGTGCCCTTTCATTTTCTGTCTTTCTCTCTCCCTCACCGTGATTTCAACGTCTCCAATTCCCCACTGAATGCACGGAGGGAAGAGGCATGCCAGGGCAGGAACCCTGCTCTAGCCGGGATGGGTGGGACTGGAGGGGCGACCAGAGATGGCTGGGCTCACCCCAAGGAGACCAGCTCCAGGGCTCGTGCACGCTGTTGCTGTTCATTTTCAGGGGGAGAGGAATTTCAGAGTGAATATTTGTCAGGAAAGGAAATCTTGGCCAGCTGCAAGAATCACAGATAATTAAGAGATCTGATTTATCACTGCTGATGTTTCCCAGGCACAGCCAGAGGGTGAGTAAGTGTTTTTCGGCTGCTTGAGGAGGTCTGCTCGCACGTTAGAGCCTCGCTCTGCCATTGCTGGGACACCCGAGGTGTCTTCCCAGCAATAGATCCCTGGTCCTGCAGCACCGAGCGAGCGTGGCTGGAGAGAACACTGGCCTTAAAGCCAGAGGGACTCAGTGGTGAATTGCAGTCTCTGGTGATGCCTCAGGCAGCGTTCCTTGCTTCTCTGGGCCTCACTCTCCTCATAGGGGGAATTAACACAGAGGTTCTCGGATGGGACGGCTTGGCCTGCAGGGGACACTTAGCAATCAGTGTCTGGAGACGTTTTTAGTTGTCACAAAGCTGGGTGGGTACTGCTGTCACTGGGTAGGGGCTGGCCAGGGAGACTCGGATACACAGGACAGACCCAGCAACAAAGGGTGACCTGGCCCTGGATGCCGACAGTGCCAAGGTCGGGCAAGCCAAACCACCACAGGGTCCTCAGGGTCACTGAGAAGATGAATGGGGTCATGTGTATGCGCTGCCGGGTGCTTTGCGGCCCTGGTTAAAGGGGGGTTTAAACGGTGGTAGCTGAAGTCATTTCTCTTGAAAGGCCAGGAGACCACCGGCCTGAGGGAGTTCTGCAGGAGAGATGCCAGCTGGGGAGAGAGCTCCTCCCTTCCTCTTTCCTTCCCTCCTTCTTTTCCTCCCTCCCTCCCTCCCTCCCTCCCTCCCTCCCTCCCTCCAGCACTCACTGAGCATTGGCTAAGAACTGGAAACTTGAGATCTGGTGGTGAACAGAACAAAAAGGTTCCTGTCCTCATGGAACTTTTATTCTGGTGAATTCCCCACAAATGAGCACACGATGCTGTATCAGATGGTGAAACATTCCCGTACAGAAAAGGAGAGCTTGGCTAGGCACGGGCGGTGGTGGCTGTGTATGCCACTGCAGGAGGCGAGGGCTGGCCTCCCTGATAAGCGGGCACTGGAGCACAGCGCGGAGGAAGTGAGGGCCAGTCCTGCCAAGTCAGCATCCTCTCTGACCCGGGGCCCTCCCCTCCTCCAGAGGGCACGAATGGAACCTTCACGATGAACCTTTTGCGGATGAGCCAGCTGACACTGGCAGGGGTGGGGGTCCTGGGCCAGCTTCTGAGGTGTGGGCTGGGCAGGGAGGTCAGGAAGATCAGCCGGGCCTGCGGGCCCGCCCTGCACTGGCCGAGAGGGTGTTTGCAGAAGGAAGGGTGGGGGGTTTTAGTTGATTAGGGTCCATGTGCTCAGGCCCTGGCTTGAAGGGAACCTGGCTGGGTGCCTGGGGTTGAGCTCTTGGCTCTTGGTCTCCTTGAGGGGGGAGGGGGCTATTTGTACTCCACCCCAGGCCCTGGCAGCCAGCGTAGGGCTGCCTGCCACAGCAGAGGCAAGGCCAGCGTCCAACTAGAGGAGTAGTGTGTCTGGGCCTTTGCCACGGTTGGTGGGGGAGTGAGAACATTCGGAAAAAAGAAGAAAGACACCACCTTCTGACTACTTTCTTTATAGGTTCCCAAGGCTTTATTTGCCACGGGGCCTCTTCCAATGCCCGGGAGAGAGATTAAGGAAGAACCACCGGGGCTGGGTGTCTGTGGGGAGGCGGTGCAGGGGCTCACAGGGCGGTCAACGCTACCCCCATCTCATCCACATTGGCTTCCCCTTAGCACGGCCTTGCTGGGTCTCTCCTGTGTGTCCAGGACTGGACTGGACATGGTGTGGGCTCCGAGGAACTGTGAGTGCAGAGGAGACCATATCTGTCTTGTCCATGGTGGTGGCCTGAAGGCCCAGCAAAGAGGTCTGTGTGCAGTAGGGGTGCAGTGAGCACCAGGGGTGCAGTGAGCACCAGGAGGTGTGGACCAGTTGGGGAGAAAAGCCATGACGGGCAGCCATTCTCTGTGGTCCTTTCTGTTGGGCAGTTAAGACTGTGAGTGGATGACAGTTTGGAGAAGTGGCTTAGAGAGGCCTGGGCAGAGAGCGGGGTTTGGGGGGGATCTGGAGGCAGGTCTGGGAGGCACTGAGGGTGGCCTTTCCTAGGCCCACATAATGGTCGGTTAGGTCAGGAACTTAGGGCATAGCTTATATCTGAATGCCGAGGTCAGAGGGAAATGGGGAGCCATTGAAGGCTTTGGAGCTGGGAGTGAATGAGGATGAAGGACTGTTCCTGGCTCCACACCTTCGCTCTTAGCATTCCCTTGCTTTGGGCACCTGTCCACTTCCACTCTGCCGACTCAGGGATTCATGCAGGTCCACTCCCAGCAGCCTCCTCTCCTGTTGCTCTTCACCACACCCCGGTCAATAGTACAAGAATATGCCTGAGTGCCTCTAGTGATGGGGGGGGGGGAGGTTCTCTACCACCCTCACTGTAGTATAGAGATTGCAAAATGGCTATATCCATCTTTCAGACAGGCTTTGCTTAAACTGCCAAGTGTTTCTAAATTTTAAAAATGAATCCTGAATACTCAACTCTTGGATTTTACACGCAGAGGTAGAATTTAGGTCTGGCTTTTGCTGAAACAAGAAGACCTGGTTTCGCGGGGTGCGCCTTCTCAAATGGCAAGACGGAAGCTGAGGAGCAGCTGCCCGTGTAGACAGAGTGTGAGCTCTCCAGCTCTCTCCAGCCCTCAGTGTCCTATTACGTCCGCCATGCTTCCCTCGCTTGTGTAGCCTGCCTGGGCCCTGTAGCCATTGGAGCTTATGAAGTAGAACAGGCATTGGAGTCAGTCAGATGTTGGGTGCAATTCCTGACTGCCACTTACCAGCTGCAGGGCCAGTGACATGAGCCGAGCCTCGGTTTTCTCATCTGTAAAATGGGATCCTAGCTCTCACCTCGTGGAGAGGTTTCGAGGACTGGGTACAGTGATGCGCAGAGTATCTGGATAGTGTAGGCAATTCCTGAATGGCAGCTCTCCTTTTTATTGTTGTTGCTCCACTCCCAGGCTCTGGGGTGGCGGGGTTCCTCCTGCATGGAGCCCTCCTGACTTCCACTGACATGAGGGCAGTTAGTGCCTTGCCTGTGTGCAGCGCTGGGCGTGAAAACCCTTCTGTGCTGATTCACCGATAACACTCATGGTGTGCCCTCTGCCCCTCCCAACCCCTGCTCGGCATCGAGGCCACTTCCTTTACCCCCTTCTGCATTTCCCTGGGCTGTCTTCCTGGTCAGAAGCAGGGCCTTGGCCATCAGTGTTCAGCACTCTGTGGGCAGAGTCTGGAAGCTGGAGGCTTGTCAACATGGAGACCTACCCTCGCCATTTCCGAGAGGGAGAGCCTTGAGTCAGACAGACGTGGCTCCGGCCCTGGCACCGTTACTTTCAATCTCCAAAGTGTCTGCAGGGTTAGCATGAGCATTGTATGAAATCATAGAGCAGTGAGTTTGCTAGAGAATCTGATAAGCTGCTTCATCATTTATTGTTTTAGGAACACCTACTGTGTGCTAGGGGCTGCATCACTGGATCCCAATGTGTGGTCACGAGTCTGAGCCGCTCCTGCACGCAGGGAGCCCAGCGGAGCACCCAGCATCTCCCTCCTCTGCACCGTGGGGATGAGGTGTCCTCCCCGGCACAAGGAGGGGCTCGGGGTGAAGTCCCCGCTCTGCCCAGATGGAGAACAGAACAGGGCAGGAGACATGGCACAACACAGCTTCTCTGGTTTTTCAGGGGCCTTCTCTCGCCAGGGAGGCAGCAGAACAGCAAAGACGGTTCCAAACTTTGCATCTTTTATCCTGGAGGTAAACAGGGCTTCTTCCTCAGAACCCTGGACACAGCCCAACGCCTGCCCCACCTTCCCTGCAGGGCAGCGAGGCCAGGAAGTGGGCACTGTTTGGCCTTAGGAGCCTCTGTACCAGGCAGGAGCTTCCCTCCCCTACCCGCCCCCCCCTTCTCGGAGCCTGGTGGGGGGCGCCAGCCGTGTGTGCCGGGAAATGTCCTGTGGCAGGCGTGGGCCAGGAGTGCTGTGGAAAGGCCCTCAGACTTGTAGGAAGTCCCTGGGACAAGAAGTGGTGTGTTCCGGCAAGTGTTTTACATTTTTAATTTTTCTCTCTGATGAAAAGCCGTGCAGTTGGATTTTCTTTGGCAGTTGTTTCCTTCTCAGAATGCAAGCTGGAACTCTGGGAGGGGGTGCCGCATGGGCGTGGCATCTGGGCTTGGCCTGAGATCTTTGGGAGTGTGTGAGGCAAGAACTGGAAGTTCTGATAGAATCCTAAGTGTCAAGCAGTTATCCCATCTGTATTAATAAAGACATGAAAATGATGATGATCATCATATTTTATTGTGTGCCTACTACGTGCCAGCATGTGCTAATCCTTTTACATGCATTTTATCTTTTAATTTACACAACCACAATGGAAATGGGATCATGCCCATTTTAGGTGGGAAAACTGAGTATCCAAGGAGTGAAGTGGTCCGCAAATACCAGAGTTAGCATGTTCGCTGGGTCTGACCTTTGAGCCTGCACCTTAACCATTGAGCATAATGCTTTGAAGTATGGCTCCGACATCCAGCAAGGGAGGTAAATAACGCTGGTGTTATTTTGAGGTTCAAAGGAATCAAGTGCTCTGCCCAAGTCACGCAGGGAATGCTTCCTAGAACTGGGACACCAATGGCTTTGACTCTGGCCACGGGGATGGGTGGGGGGTGGTTTGCAGTAGAGGGCAGACCAAGTTGCCCGGGGAATTTCAGCAGGAGCTGGATGAGTACTTGGGGCAGCTCTTTGCTTTGAGGCTTTCAGTGGCTCCTGTTTGCCTGGGGCAACAAATAACTGTTTGGCTTGGCCTTCTAGGTTCCCACAGTCCTGTCCCTTGCACTCAGCCCTGCCATCAGCACTTCATGCCCACACTCCAGCCTGGCACAGAGAGTGAGTCTGTCTTCAGAGCCCCGGGCGAGGCTTAGAAGGCACATTGCACATTGCAGTGATCTGCTTGTGTGCCTGTTCCCTGCGCATGTGTGCACTCAGCGGTCAATGGAGAGCTCTACTCCTCCAAGGGCAGAGACCTGAGTCACATGGACCCCTTCACCTGCTCCTAGCTCAGGCAGCACCACATGCGAACATAGTGAATAGACGAGTGGGTAGATGAGTGAGTGTGTGTGAGCGAATGGATGCATAAAGGAGTCAGTGAATGGGTATGAGTCAACCTTCCTCTCCAACACCATTTCCAATCCCGAACCTGGCCAAGTGGGGCCTTTGCCCTCAGCAGGTTCAGACACTGGGGAGGTGGGTGAGGGGAGCAGGGGTGAGCGCTGAATTCTTTGCCTGAGGCCTCTGTTTCCTCCTGGAAAGGTAACCACGAAAATTTGCATCCTGATTTACAGTTCACAAATCATCCTGGCAGGCAGCATCTCATTTCCCTTCACACAGGAGACAGAAGGGGAGATGAGGGGGGTCAGCACCAGGCACCGAGTGGGTGCTGGGCAAACGAGAGGTTCCTTCTTCCAGCTCAGGACATCCGCGTGATGTAGGAGACTCAGACTGATGATCCAAGAAGCAGCCAGGGCCTGGAGCCCCTTTGCCTGTGAGTGGCCCTGCCCCCCATCAGCTTCCCAGGGCGGTGGCCAGGAGAACTGGCAGGTGGCTGAAGAGAAGGGAGATGGTGAGCAGGCCCCAGCCTCCGGGCTAGGCGCTTTAGGTAGAATATCTTACGAATCCTCGAGACTGTGAAGAAAGGATTGTGATCTTTATACAAGACCCCCTCCCTCCAGAGTGACTGAAGAACTCAGGTGGCTTGTCCAAGGTTGCTTCGCTTGAGAACGTAGAAGCAGGGATCAAATTCAGATTCCCCTCACTCCAGACTGCCGGTTCTTTCTTCCAATGACTCCCTGGAGTGCTTCCTGGGATGGATGAATTCATTAGTTTGGCCAGTTACCTGTGATCCTACTGTGTGGGGATCAAAAAGACACACCAGTGGCTCCGACGGTTTGTGTTGGGAGGGGGAGCAGGAGAGGATAAGTGGGTAAATAAATTATCCCCATGAAGTGCCTTAAAACACAAAGGGATCTGGAAATGCTAGATGGAGCAGAAGAAGCAGCTTTGCTTGGAGGTGTTAGGGAGGGCTTCCTGGAGGTGGCGGCTCTGGCTTGGATCTTTTCAAGAAATGTAGTGATGAGCCACCCACCTATGCAGGACAAAGTGCTCTCCTAGGCTGGTGAGAAAAACCAAGCAGAGTGAGACAGAGTGGGTGGGGGCTGAGGGTGGCGCTGAGGATGCTGTCAGGTGTTAAGTGTTCTGAAAGACAGCCAGTGTTTCATGATGTTGAGAGAAAGAAAAGGACACGGAGAGGTGTACTCACTCAGGAGGATGAGGATTAGAGAGGCTGAGACTACAGAGAGCAACACCCACATCCAGTGTAACCTTGCTGGGGTTTCTCGCCTCAGGGTCCTGCACGGGGTCTGGTTCGAGGCAGTGGTCAATGGGTACTCCAGTGACTCTTGGAGGGGAACAGCATGTGCTGACAGTTCCTTTAGAGGTGGGATTCCCAGGGCTTTCCTGATAGGCAGCAGCAGACAGGGAGATGAGGTGGTCACCGGTCAGCAGTCTGCTACTTGCAGCCAAAGGGGTGGAAGGCTGGCTTCAGAGTTAGAAACCAGCCACCAGGAATTAGGATGCAGGCCTCTCTGGCCATTTCCTGTCATTTTCTTCGTGCCAGGGAGGCCTGCGGAGCTGACCTTGGGTAACTCGCTTCACTCGCCAGAGCCTCACTTCCCCAAGTTTGTAAAGTGGACACGGTAACTCCACGCACCAGGCAATGCCAAGCACGCGGCTGGCGGAGAAGCTATGAGAGAACCTCCCCTGAGGGCCAGCGCTCCCCAAGCCTGCTCATCACGGTTGAGTGACAATGGACAAACCTACCAGTGTCCAGGGCAGTAGGTGCCATGGAGCAGGCACTTCTCTTTAATGCGGAAACTTTCCTCGGGGAGCTTTCTGGCAGCCCTACTCAGTGCGATTGCCATTCTGCATTTCCGAAGCATGTTAGTCGTGCCCCTAATGAGATAATCTGTTTAATATCCTGGTGATGTCAAGTGCTATTATGCAGGTGGGAGTGACTGGCAGGGGAAGTCTTGGTGAAGGCCAGGGCAGAACGCAGAAGTCTGAACTCTGCCCTCAAGGTCATGGCCCTTCTCCAGGATACGCTCCATACAGGCGTCTCGAGTTTACTCACCTCCACTCACCAGCTTCTGAGTCCTTTCTTGCCAACAGCCATCTTCGTGTAAAGAGCTGAAATGCATCTGTTCCAATTAATGAAAAAGATGCTCCATAAAAGGGATTTGTGTGAGATCAAAAGGGTTTCTAACTGGGATGGGCCTGCGAGCTTTGAATGCTGTGTTTTTCTGGCATGTGCTGTAATTAATACACGCGTTGAATATTAGACATAATGTGCATATTAGTGACCCAATGCACAATTCATATGTTAATATTAATTGCATATTACCTAGGCTGCTTAATGAACATTACATAGGTTTTTAATGAGTGTAGTTATTATAATTGAATTCAATTATATGCCTGCTATGCATATGAAGTCAATAGAATAGCTGTACCCCATGGGGTCCCAGCCAAAGGAAACAGGTGTTTGTAGTCAGGGCTGGAGTAAGAGGAAAGGAGAGTCCACGGCCTGGGATGATGTGTGTGCCTAGGCCCTCCCTGGGGCCCGATGGCGGTGCACCAGCAGGGTACACAGCAGGCAGTGTCTGCCCAGGACGGGCTCTCCCGCCGCCCGTTTGCTGTGGGTTTGGGACAGGCTACAGGCCTGGAGCCCTGAAGCCAGCCCCCATACGCTGTAACAGGACACTTTCCTCCCGGCTGACCCAAAGCCAGAGGGTGGTTGCATCACTTCCTCTGGCACCACGGAGCCCATGTGACTCAGGCATCTGGGCTGGCCAGGGATGCTGGCACCAGGAGGCCCGGGCCCTGCGCTGCTTGTCTTCTCTAGAATCTGTGTCTGGAGTGGAGAGGCAAAGCTGCCGTAGGAGCTGCTGTGGTTATTGCTGCTCCGGGAGGCTCGCTGCTCACACCCTCCAGCAGGGGCAGCCCTGGGCGCTCAGGGACTGAGGAGGCATCGCATTCCGGAAACTTACCTTCCCAGGGAAAGGAAGAGAAAGGTGACTCAGAGACGCTGGGCACCTGCGGTGCCCTAGGCTCTGCTGATGCCAGTCTTTCATCTTCACAGGCAAGAGGCAGGATGTTCCTATTGGTGGAAGTGATACTAAGCCCGAGATAGGATTTTTTTCCCTCTTTCTCTCTCTGTCGTGCACACACACAGCTAGTTGAAGGTAGGACCAGGGTTTGAACCCAGGCCTATCTTACTCTGAAGGTTACAGCATCCAGTTACTCAGGTTGTCTTGATGCAGCTTTATGGTTCTGTTTTCTTTCTTTCTTTTTTATTTTTTGTTTTTACTTTGGAAAATATTTAATATTTAATCATTAAAATATTTTAATTGGTAGAATGGACTTATAACATTATATTAGTTTCAGATATTAATGATTCATTATTTGTATATATTGCAAAATGATCACCACAATAAGTCTAGTTAACATCCATCACCATATCTAGGTATAACATTTATTTTCCTTTTGATGAAAACTTTTATGATTTACTCTCTTAGCAACTTTCACATATGCAATACAGTATAATCACCTTGCTGTACATCCCCAAATGGAACCACCAGGTTGTAAGGCAGGTTCATTAAAAAAAAAAAAAAAAAAAAAAAAAAAAATATATATATATATATATATATATATATATATATATATATTTCATTGATTTTCTACAGAGAGGAAGGGAGAGGGATAGAGAGTTAGAAACATTGATGAGAGAGAAACATCAATTTAGCTGCCTCCTGCACACTCCCCACTGGGGATGTGCCCTCAACCAAGGTACATGCCCTTGATTGGAATCGAACCTGGTACCCTTCAGTCTGCAGGCGAACGCTCGATCCACTGAGCCAAACCAGTCAGGGCTCATTTTTAATCTTTTGAGGAAACTCCATACTGTTTTCCACAATGGCTACACCAGTCTGCATTCCCACCAACAGTGTATGAGGGTTCCCTTTTCTCCACATCCTCATCAACACCTGATATTTGATTTATTGATAATAATCCTCATCAATCATGGATTTATTGATGATAATCATTATGGTGTGAGATTATATCTCATTGTGGTTTTAATTTGCTTTCCTCTGACAATGAGTGACACTGAGCATCTTTCCATATGTATCTTTGCCATCTGTATATCCTCTTTGGAGAAATGTTTATTCAGACTCTTTGCCTATTTTTTAATTGGATTGCTTGGGGTTTTGGTGTTGAGTAGTATGAGTTCTTTATAAATTTTGGATTTTAACCTTTATCAGATGTATCATTGGCAAATATGTTCTCCCATTTAGTAGATTGTGTATTTGTTTTGTTTTGTTTTTTTTTGTGTGGGATTTTTGTTGTTGTTAATTTTCCCCTGAGGATGTTTTTTCCATTAATTTTTAGAGAGAGTGGAAGGGAGAGGGAGAAACAGAGAGAGAGAAACATGGATGTGACAGACACATCAATTCCACTTGGGGATTTTGATTCCTGCATCCACTCCAACCAGAGCTGGGGATTGATGTACGTGCCCTTAACCAGAATTGAACCCACAACCCTTCAGTCCATGACTGACGCTCTAACCAGTGAGCAAACTCAGGTATGGCATGTTTTTGGGTTTTGTTTTTTTTTGTTATCTTTTTTCTGTGCAAAACCTTTTAGTTTGATGTACTTCCATTTATTTATTTTTCTTTTATTTCCCTTACCCAAGCAGATATATCCAAAAATTGTTCCTAAGAGTGATAACAAAGTGTTTATTGGATATTCTTCTAAGAGTTTGTGAATTTGAATCTTACATGTTAAGTCTTTAATCCTTTTTGAATTTATTCCTGTACAAGGTGAAAGGAGGTGATCTAATTTCATTTTTTTTGCACTTATCTACTTAATTTTCCCAGCTCTATTTATTGAATAAACTGTTTTTTACCCCATTGTATGTTCTTTGTCAAGTATTAATTAACCATATAAATGTGGGTTTATTTCTGGGTCTTCATTCTGCTCCATTGATCTGATGTCTGTTTTTATGCCAATACCATGCCATTTTGATTACTATGGCCTTCTGGTATAGTTTTATATTGGATAGCATAATACCCCCAACTTTGTTCTTTCTTGTTATTACTGAGGCTATTTTTTTTGTAGTTCCATATAAATTTTTGGAATATTTGTTCTAGTTCTGTGAAATATGCCATTGGTGTTTTGACAGGGATTGCATTGAATCTATAGATTGCTTTGGGTAGTATGGACATTTTAATGATGTTAATTCTTCCTATCCATGAACATGGTATATGCTTCCATTTATTTGCATTTTCTTTGATTTTTTTTTTTTTAGTGCCTTATAGTTTTCCAAGTACAGGTCTTTTATTTCCTTGTTTAAATATATTGCTGGGCATTTTATTTTTATCTTTTTTGGTACAGTTGTCAAGGGGATTATTTTCTTAGTTTTCCTTTCTGATATAAAAATGCAACTGATATCTGAATATTTATTTTGTATCTTGCTACTTTACTGAATTCATGGATCAGGTCCAGTCATTTCTTGGAGGGATCTTTAGTGTTTTCTATATACAGTATCATGTCATCTGCAAATAATGGCAGTTTTACTTCTTCCTTTCCAACCGGGATACCTTTTATTTCTTCTTGTCTGATTGCTGTGGCTAGGACTTCCAGTACTATATTGAATAAGAATAGTGAAAGCAGACATCTCTGTCTTGTTCCTTATCTTAAGGGAAGCACATGTAGTTTTTGACCATTGAGTATGATATTGGCTGTGGGTTTGTCATATACAGCCTTTATTATGTTGAGGTATGTTCCCTCTGTTCCCATTTTATTGAAAGTTTTTATCATAGTGGGTGCTGGATTTTATCAAATTCTTTTTCTGCATCTATTGATATGATCATGTGGTTTTTATTCTTTATTTTGTTTATATAATGTATCACATTAATTGATTTGTGAATATTGTACCAAGCTTGCATCCCAGGTATAAATCCCACTTGATCATGGATATGATCTTAATGTATTGCTGAATCAGGTTTGCTATTATTTTGTTGAGTATTTTTGCATCTTTATTTATCAGGGATATTGGCCTATAATTTTCTTTCTTTCTTTGTCTTTCTTTTTAAAGTGTCTTTATCTGATTTTGGAATTAGATAATGCTGGCCTGGGAGTTTTTTCTCCTATTGAATTTTTGGAATAGTTTGAAGAGGATAGGTGTTAGTTTTTCTTTGAATGTTTGGTAAAATTTACCTGTGAAGCCATCCAGCTCAGGGCTTTTGTTTGCTGGGAGTTTTTGACTATCACTTCAATTTCATTAATTGTGATCAGTCTGTGCAGTTTTTCTGATTCTTCCTGATTCAGTCTTGGAACACAGTATGTTTATAGGAATTTATCCATTTCATCTAGATTGTCCAATTTGTTGGCATATAGTTGTTCTTTTCTTTCGTTTCTTATTTTATTTATTTGGACACTCTCTCTCTCTCTTTTTCTTTATGAGTCTTCTTAGAGGTTTGTCAATTTTGTTTATCTTTTCAAAAGACCAGCTCATTGATCTTTTGTATTTTTCTTTTTTTTTTTCTCGATGTGATTGTATTTTCAAAGACCACTTTACATAAAAGTCTGTGCTAAGATAATGCTGGAAGGAAAAATTTGGTGCAGACAGGAGGATAGAAAGAAAAGGAAAGAAGAAAGAGGAAAAAAAATGTATGTTTTAAATCAAAGAGGAAGAACTTTATTTTTCCAGTAACAGTTTTTGTAAAGTATAGATTTGCATGTCTCCTCTTCTGCCTCTCTTGTTCCACTCTCATTGACCACTGATTTGCTAATGTTAGGCTGGCCAGGAATATACTTTCTATTTAGAAAGCAAACACAGCCAGATTTGGGCCCAGGCCTGGGGACTGACTCACTTTTGTTGGGATGACACATTCACTGCACATGTTTCACAATTTTCAGAAACACCAGATTTATTTCTGTCAATACCCGGAGCCTCGCATGGCTGTCCACCTAAGGCCACACACTGAGGTGTTGCTATTTTTTCCCCTTGGGTTTAAATGGATGGGAAGACTTCCCAAGCCTGAAACATCACCCTTGTTTGTAAGGAGAGAAAGTCTGGCCAAGAATCGCAGTGTTTTTAACCAGAATTTGGCTGGCTTTCAATTGCCACCATGCCAAGGCTATGCCAGCCAGAGGGATGGCTGTGAATGCAGAGGGGGTTTGAGACTTGAAACAAGGCAGTTTACATATATAGAATGAAGAGAGTAGAGAGGAGAGGAGAGTATTGCCACTGATTAAGTTTGGAGTGGAAGGAAGGAAGAGGAAGAGAGGGAATTTAAAAGGAGAAAATGAAAGGGAAATAATGAATGAAGAATCAAGAGAGAGGAGGGAGGGGTGAACTCATTTTAACTAATCAACTACTATGTTAGTGCCAAGCAGTGTTTGGTGCTTCTACATACATGTCACCTCATTTAATTCTCATAATCACTCCATGGGTAAGCATTACTCATCCTGATGATTATTAATTAGGAAGTAGGGTGGTCGGGTAGTTGGAAGTGCCTTAGTTAATACTGATAGTAGGTCAGAGTGAAGACTTGGACCGTGGCTCTCTAACTCCTCCAGAACTGGAGGACTCTGCTGGCGATCCGAGAGCTCGATGGGAGGCCCTGGATATGGGCAGCCTGGGACAGTAAGCTCTAAGGGGGCTGTTTACACACTTAGACATTAAGTGCTTGAGACTCGAAGGGCCTGCCATAGGCACAAAGCGCAGGATTCAGAGCTATCTGGAAACTTTCTCCAGGGTAAACAAAAACAACCACTTCAACTGTATTGCCAACAAATCTCTCTCCAACAAGAAAGGGAAAGGGAAAGTGATGCTATTTTTCCCCCTCCCAAGTAAAGGTTACAACAACATTTTCTTTGAGCCGATGCGAGAGCAGCCAGCAGACAGTTCTCTGGTAACCATCTCCATGTGTCCGTGTGGAAAGTACCTTGCAGTGACTAAGCAGGAATTGGGTGATTCACTTGTCGCTCTGCTTGGTGACTTGGGTCTTGTTTGGGCAGTCACCGAGTATTCTTGTGGGCTTCAAACCTAGGCCTTCCTCCATACACACACACACACACACACACACACACACATCTATATCTATACATATCTATATACATATATTCACATCTATATCACATTTTCTTTATCCATCAATGATATGGTCATATTTTCTTTTTTAAAAATATATTTTATTGATTTATGAGAGGAAGAGAGAGGTATAGAGAGATAGAAATATCAGTGATGAGAGAGAATCATTGATCAGCTGCTTCCTACATGCCTCACACTGGGGATCGAGCCGGCAATCCAGGTATGTGCCCGGACCGGGAATGGAACCATGACCTCCTGGTTTATAGGTAGATGCTCAACCACTGAGCCATGCTGGCTGGGCAATAGTTGTTGTCTGAAGTCCCTAATTTTGGGGGGTAATTTATGAGGGGGTAATAGATAATCAAACATTACCAATCACCGAAGAGTCCCCTGGCAACCCTTTCCTGTCACAATGTCCCCTCCACTGGTAACCATTCTCCTGGTTGCTATTCTATAGATCAGTTCTGTGTTCATAGTTTCTATCAGTGGAATCATACAGTATGTCCTTTTTTGGCATCTGGTCTCTTTGGCTCAATAGCGCGCTATGACATTCTTCCCTGATGTTGCTCATAGCCACTCATTCTCATTCTCATGGCTGCATTCCATCGTGTGAATATACTTCTGCGTCCATTCTACTGTTTGTGGACATTCTGTTGTCTTCAGCCTTGGGCGGTGATGAATAGTATTGCTATGGACATTCCAGTGCATGCACGTCTGTCGGGCATATACCAGAGAGGGGCTACTGGGACTAAGGTGTTTCCAGCTCTTGGAACTATTGCCCCGTAGGTTTTCAAAGTGGTTGTACCAGCTTACATTCTTATCAGCAACCTTGGATGGCTGCTCCACATTCTCCTCAGAACTTGTTGTTGGCCGTCTTTCATTTTTGTGTGTTTTGTTTGAGGTTGTAAACAATCTGCTAGCCTGCAAGAAGCAGCAGGGCTGGCCACCTGCCAAGTGTCATCCGAGACCCGCAGGCTAAAGGCAGAAAAGCTGAACTCCTTGACCCAGATTGGAAAGAATGTTGTAACCATTCATTCACATCCAGAGAGGAGTTTGCTGGGCTCAGCTTCCACTTTCCTCATTCATCTGGAGCCTTTCTGCTTTGTAAGTGGGGCTGGAGGATGTGATGGAGGAAGTGATTGGGACTCGGAGGATTTTCTTCATTCTGGGGCTCTGAGTCATCTCCAGGTCATGGGGTATTTGGGAGAAGGTGAAGCAGAGCATGGCAATTGGCTGCATTTCAAGGCGACCAGATGACTGGGCCATGGAAACCTGTTCAGGGGATTGGGAAGTTCCTCCTGGCAGACCCTCCAGGACTCACAAGCTTGTGCTTCTGTAATGACGTGACAAGACATCTGGGCACAGTGAACTTGAAATTGCATGAAAGCAAAATCAAGAGTGTAGCTAATTTGCACAGATAGGCTGAGCTTATGGCAACTGAAAAATGTGTCTTCTTTCAGTGCGTCCATGTGCATGAAACCTCCCCAAGGAAGGCATACAACAGATAAAACTGAGCTCAACCAGAGTTTAGTATTAAAATGACAGATGACAAGTTGTCACTTTTTCTGCTGAGAGCTAGAAGCACTGAAGTCCACGACTCAACACCCATGTGCACAGGGTATGGTATATAGACAAGGTTTAATGCTTTCTACTTCTGGTCTAGTCTCCCTGCTGAGCTGACTATTCCAAGGACTTAGGGCCTGTGTATAGAAGAGGCTGAAGTCAAGACATCAGGTCAACACCCCTGAGTGGTGGCGACAGGCCATCTTGCTTTGACCTGGTGTGTCGGTGTAAATGGCTCACTCTCCATTTCTCTTCAACGGTGGAAACCTGACCCCACTGGAGTGTGTGTGTGTGTGTGTGTTTCCTTTAAACAATTCTCTGATACTCATCTCATTGTTCTATTTCACAAAATGGAAACTGAGGCATAAGAAAGGCTAACCAACTCAAACCAATGGCTTGGGCTATTTTGTTGAACAGCTAGAATTCAAAAAAGAGCTCTTGTAGATTTTAAAATGTTGGTTCCCTCCACTACGTGGTTGTAGGAGTGCATTTCAACAAACACGTCTTGAGGTCCTCTCTGTGTCAGGCATGGAGGAAGCCCCAGGCATGAGGAAGAGAGAAGCTTGCTCACTGCCTTCAATGAGTCCACACATTGTTGGGGACTCAGGCACACAAGTGGGGGATTACAGCAGAGAGGGATACGTGCCACGTGCACAGAGCACTGTGGAGGGGTGGGCAGAGGTGGCTTCCTGGTGGAGGGGCTGTGGGGCTGAGGGGAAATTTTCTGACAGCTCCAGAGGGGAGGGACGGGGAGGAGGGGAGGAGAGGGGAGGGGAGGGGAGGGGAGGGAAGGCAATTTCAGGCAGGGACTCCAGCGTGTGCAAAGGCCCCGAGGTGTGAGACTGCAGGACTGGAACTGGATGAGGAACCAAGAACTCAGCTGGTGTGATGGCCAGCAGCAGGGAATTTAAAATTTGCAAGCGACCAGTAGTTCTTTGAGTTTTGTGGGGGCCTCAAATAATTTAGATAATTACAACACGTCTTCCTTTGGCTCCACATCAAAGTCACCCTGTCTCAGCAGCTCCCGAGGTTGCTGAGGATGCTGGCTCAGTGCCACCTACCACCACCCAGCTGGCCAGGCAGCAAGCTGTGTGAGGCCTCTGATGGCAGCGCCCTGAGGTACTAAGTGCATTCCAGCGGGGGCAGCTTGAAGGAGCCCGAAAGCCTGCCATCGGGCCCTCCACAGAAGGAAGCAGCAGCAGTTTTAAAGGGGAAGGTAATCGGCTTTCTTTGGCGAGATGTCTATGTGTTACATGCTGCGCTCATCACTTTAAATATTATCTCACTTTATTCTCCTGGTCACCCCACGTGGAGGATCTGATCTTTCTCAGTTTTAGGAGAAACTTGGCCTCACAGGTTGTCGGTGGCTTGTCCCTCAGGCAGTCTTGCATCTGTCAGTTTCAACTAGATTCAAACCTGAGAGCAATCATCTATAACAGCGGTTCTCAACCTGTGGATCGAGACCTCCTTCGGCGGCCAAACGACCCTTTCACAAGGGGTCACCTAAGACCATCCTGCATATCAGATATTTACATGATGATTCATAACAGTAGCAACATTACGGTTATGAAGTAGCAACAAAAATAATTTTATGGTTGGGTCACAACATGAGGAACTGCACTTAAAGGGCCAGAAGGTTGAGAAGCACTGATCTATAGAATGGGCATAGTCTTCCATTTCATGAGGAATTGGAACCCATCCCCGAGTCCATTGCGGGGCCTCAGCTTTTCCTGACCCTCTCTCCCCGGGGCCTGGCTGGAGCAGCAATTCTAGCAGCCTCTTTGCTTGGTCAGGGCACGTGCTACCTTAGTGGCCTCTTCCTGGCTAAGGAAGTGGGGTGACAGAAATGGTAACTCCTTCCTATTTTTAATCCTGGCCTTTGACCCACAAAAGTCACACTTTGGACCAGGCTTCCCCGGAATAAAGGGAGGAGGGACATAAAGAATTCAAATGGGGAAGTGGTTCAAGAATGAGAGTGGTGAGGAGCAGGGCAGAGGTCCCAGGGCGCCTGGCTGGAGGGGGATGGAAGGGGATAGAGGGGGGTGGAGGGAGATGGAGGAGGCTGGAGGAGGATGGATGGTGCAGGAGCAGGAGGAGTCGGGGCGGCGTGCAGGGCCAGGGTGCATGGGGTGGATGTGGCTGCCCGGACCAAGGGTGTGCGGAGCGGAGGAAGGGGCAGGAGGCCGGGATTGGAGCCCCGGGAGCGGGAAGTCAGCGAGGAGCGGTGGCCGGTGGTGTGTAGTTCTGCTTTCAGAAGTACAGCAGTGGTTTAGCTGCAACATTCAAAGACCTGAAAATATGGAAGCAGGCTTCGGGGAAGAGGAGCACCGAGAGAGGCAGTAGCAAATGGGGAAGTGCTGAACCGAGGGCTCCAGCGGCCGCTCTCCGGAGCCTGACAGTCTCCGGGAAGAGGATTGCCAGTTCTGTACTGCCCCGCGCCTGTAGGTCACCCGCTGGTTCTCGCTGCCTTTTGCCCAAGGTCTTCCCTCCAGACCCGCCTGCATGGGCTGACTATACTTTGCAAATGTTAAGGGGTCCTGTAGGAAAAGCTGCTGCGAAGCACAGTGGTTATGGCTTCATTCAGCATGACTTACGGAGACCCCATCGGCACCAAGTCCTGGAACTCCGAGATGAACTAAAACCCACTGTCTGATGAAATCACAGGATGTAGCGTGACCGGCAGTTTACAGAGGCACACGCACAGCACTTCGGAGCCCAGAGAAGGAAAAGGCAGAGTGGGCCTGGGAGAGTCAAGGTCATCTTGATGGGTTTACGAGAATGGGCATGTGACCTCGACTGAGGGGAAAGCAAGGGGCAGGCTGGGCAAAGGGGCCATGAAAGGAGATGGAGATGTGGGCACGATCAGGGAGCAGCGGGGAAACGGGCAAAGGAGAAACCAGGAAGGTAACCCAGAGGCATGGGAACTGGGTTTTATTCCCTAGGCACTGGGAACTGCGGACCGCTCTTACGCAAAAAGTAAATGGGGTCTTAGTATGTACGGCATTTCAGAATACTGAATTTATAATCATCGTGATAACTATATTACAAATGATGATGATGACACAAGTAACAAATTTACCCACCGTATGTCAAAGGTGATGGGGTGTCACCCCCACCGTTGCATTGTATATGACTCCATCTCAGTGGCCTGAGGAGAGATTCTCCGCTGGCCTTGGGGAAGCAAACTGCCATCTGGAGAGGCCACATGACAGGGCCTGTGGGGGCTCCCAGGGCCTGTGCTGGCCCCCAGCTGGGCAGCCATTGAAAGCTGGGCCCTCCGCCGTACACCTGCCACAATGAATTCAGCCACTACCTGAATGAGCTTGGAACCACAGTCTTCTCCATCTGATCTTCCAGATGAGCACAGCCCAGCAGCCACCTGACTGCAGCCCACGAGACCCTGAGCAGAGCTAAGTCATGCTGGGACACCTGACCCGTGGAAACTGTGAGATAAAGGCGTGTGTTTGTTTAAAGCTGCCGGTTTTGTGGCAGGGATGGGGAACCTTTTTCTGCCAAGGGCCATGTGGATATTTATAACATCACTGTGAGCCATACGAAATTCTCAGCTTAAAAATTAGCTGCTCTATTTGGTCAAACATTTCATTTACTCACCCCTAGTACCTTGGCAGAGCCAGACCAAATGATTTCGAAGGCCTATACGGCCCGCAGGCTGGACGTTCCCCACCCCTGTGTTAGAGGAATAGATAACTGGTACAGGTTCCTCTGGCAAGTAAGCAGCACAGGAACCTGCTGGGAGAATCTAGTTAATGTTCAGGACTGTGCAGCCACAGGTATGTCTGTTTACAGTTGATAGCACCTGCAGCTGCCCGCAGAGTGGAATTTGAGAGACAGCGTTGTCCCATCACGTCCCATCACGTTGCCTCAGTCCTAAGCGCTTTCCATTGAACGTTGCCCATCAAAATCTTTCAGAGTCTCAGAGGCGGGGCAGGTAAGCAAAGAGCAAAGCTCAGTCCGATGAGCCTGATAGCAAATCATGGTGCCACTACGCAATGTAACCGATGTGTACCTTTCTGAGACTCTGCGATAACGCATCGCTATACTGAGAGGAGCAAAAGAAATAACGTCTGTGAGTCTCCTTAGTTGTTTAGCAGATGACTGTAACAGCAGGCCTGCATAAAAATGCTGCCTGCTTTGTCATCTTTTGCTCAGAACCTGCTTTTGGAGCACCTACTGTGTGGCCTGGCACATGGCTGCCACCTACTGTTTGCCCCTCTCCGGTGGTCCATTCTCCATCTTGATCCCCCTTGTTCTAAGTCACCCATGCGCCTCCCATTAGTTCTTGCTCGGCCAGAGGTGGCATTGTGTTAAGAAGACACCGCGTTCCGTGTTGATCTGTGTAGAACCGAGTCACTGTCTGTACCGCCTGCCTTCTGTGTCCCAGGCGCACTGTTCACTCGTGGGGAAAGCTGCTATTTGAGTGGGAGGAGACCCCAGGAGATACTGGTGGGGAGGAGACCTGATGCAGGAGGAGAAGGAATCGGTGTCAAGCCAGATGCCATCCTAGGAGCCTGGAGTTCTGTCCCGTTGGGAGCCTGGGGACAGTGGACCATGACTGGGGTGATCCCCATCAAGCAGCAAGGAAGCGGGGCGACTGATCCACAGCACCCCACCGTCGCTGTCAGCATGGCTCCAGGGGCATTATCTCATCGCCGTGTGTCTTCCTTTGCACGTGGACCAGGTGAACACCAATGCCTTGGTGTGCAGAGATGAATGCTGCGGGCGCAGGGGCAAAGCTCCCATCGGGACAACTCCAGGGGTCACACTTTACTCTCAGAGGCGTGAGAACAAATGCCTGGCAGGTGGTTGGTGCTTGACAGGTATTAGTTTTCTTTGTTAAAAAAATCTACTTTTTCCCAAAGAAAGGTTTACTGGAAACTTAGAAAATGAGGTCTTAGGAGCACAGGCAATGTTGCTAAGGAAGTGGTAAGAACCAAGAATGCAGGTGTTGCCCTGGGCCTCTGTGAGTTCATATGGCCTCAGCCCAATACTTGTTTGCTTCAGGCCTCAGTTTCCCCCTAAATTAAGGACCAGGCTGGAGCTCAGCAGGCTGGTCCTGCTCACACGTTCTGTCCCTGTGGGTGTGAGTGTGGCACTGGCCTCTGGGAGGTAGATGTTCTTGCCACCGCTCAGTGGGGAGGGACGGATGCAGGTATTGGGGTAGACAGGTGTGAGCCAGCTTTGCCACATCTGAGCAGGTGACCTTAGGAAAGCGCACTTTCCTCTATCTAGACCTCCACACCTGTAAAAGGGAAGTGATAGTATTTCCTCCATGGTTCTTTGCAGGATCACATCAGATATCAAATACAGCTGATTGTCTTCTGTAAAGCCACCAAAAACAATCAGCGCACACTAAGCCACTCCTTCCAGGGGAAATACAGGGTTATACACTGTGAGCCTCTCATCGCTCCATGCGTGACTTTGTTGTCCATGTGTTTCTACTTAGAACCCCTTATTTAATATGTATTGCTCATTCGTTAATATTCATGAACTCAGGCCAATGGCACTATACCTCGTACCTGAACAAAGCTTATCTAACACACACATTTTCTCTGTAAGGACATCGCAGCCTTCTTGCGCATAGAAATACTGGACAGCACTTCAGCACTAGTTCAGGGGCCCTTCTAAACAGCAAAATTATCAACAGAAAGCCCCCAAGTGTGAAAAACATGGCATAGACAGGCCATAAGACGGGCCCTGTTTTATAGCTTGAGAACTGGAACCAGGAGGCAGAGCGCGGCCTTGTCCCACCCCAGTGGAGAACGTGTGTGTCTAGGGACTCACATTTCTTTGCTTCTCTGTGCATGTCTGTGAATGACAGTGAAAGAGAGAGAAAAAAAGCCACAGCGTTGATTTCGGGGTTACACGTAAATTTTAGTGAGTGGGTGAATTTGAGATACAGAATCCAGGGATAATGAGGATTGAGTGTACTGTACATGAGGCCTGGCACACAGTAGGTGCTCAGTTAAAAAACGGCAGCTTATTACAGTGGCATCAGGTATGGCGTCGAGGGTAGGAATCTGAACACTAGCCCAGAGTGTGAGAGAGGGAGATCTGGGAGTGAAGCCCCTCAGACCAACGTACCAGGGACCCTGAGCCCCCTTTCCCGTCTCTCTGCCAAGGTCTCGCAGGACTCCCAGAGTTCTCACGCTAACACAGGGGCCTCCCTGGGAGCCACAGATGAACATTACCAGGCTATTCCTGGGTCCCCTCATTTGATGTGGAGGCTGCTGGCTCTCTGTGTGCCAGGGACAAGCCCTGCTTGGCCGAGGCCAAGCCAGCTTGGCCCAGAGACTTGTGCACCGTTGCTGGTGAGTGCAGGTCTGTATCCTGCCATTGTTCTGGGAAGGGCTGCGGTGGGCTGGACAAGCGGCAGACAGGGAGTCTGCTTCCAGATTGCTGGATCCCAGAGGGGGCTCAGCTGACCTGCTCTCCACCACGCACACCCCTCCCCCTTCCTGCTCTCCACTGGTTCTCCCTCCCGCCAGGCGGCCAGAGAAGCCCAGTAGGTCCTTAACCTTGGTTTCTGCTCTTTCCCAGAGGGAGCAGGAAAAGAAAGGGAACTCCCATTTCTCCAGCCTTCCTCTGTGCCAAGCCCAGTGCTGGCCACTTTCCACCACTGCCTCATGGAATCCGCCCTCTGCCACGTCCAATGACACCGGGTTACAGACGCAGAAACTGAGGCTCAGAGTGGTCCCCTGAGTGGGCCAACCTGGATCTTTGGCTGCATTAACTTGGCTGCCATGCAGACTCTGTCAGAGACTTTTCAAACATTATGAAGAGAGTTGCATATAGGGGCTCTCTAACAATCCTTAAGATAAATTATAATAATAACAACAATAACAACAGCGATAATGGTGGCCACAATGCAACCTATGTGCTAAGTAAAGGGCACACTCCTGAGTGCTTTACATAATCTCACTCCACTTTATTATCTCAATGATATTTTGAGATATGGATGATCATTATACCCATTTTAGAGATGGGGCAGCTGAGGTTCAGAGATGTGCACTGACTTGCCTGAGGTTGCAGAGGTCAGAACTTAGAAAACAGGGAGCAGAGACTGGAATCCAGGCTGTCTGCCTCCAGAGCTCTCCCTCCCTCTTACCTGTTATGGCCCCGGGGCTAACGTGCTGCCTGCTGCTTTCTCATTCTCAACTCCCCTCCTGCCAACTGGGCCACTCCTCCATCTCACTGAGTGCAATGGCAGCAGAGGTCACCTGGAGCCAGGGCACCTCCGGGGGAAGAGTGCAAAGCCTTCCAAGCTTGGATGCTGGAAGTGAGAGGCTATGCTCCCTGTCACTGCCTCCTCGTCATCCTCATTGCCTCTCCGTCTTCCCCATTCCCATTTCGTCTTGGCTACAGGGCTACATTCCCTCAGGGCACCCCGAAGGAAAGGAGGCTGGGGGCTCATTTATCTCTGTGAGCCGTGGGCTCAGGCTCTGGAGTTCCACAGTCAGTGCCATGATTTACTCTCTGAGTGACCCTGGGTAGGTTACTTAACCTCTCTGAGCCCAGCTCCCTCACCTATAAAGTGAGGAAACAAATACAGATCTTGTATGGCTGGGAACTAAGCAACATTTTCTACATTGTAATAAAGTAGGCACTCAATAGATGTTACTCTCAATAGATGTTACTCTCCCTTCTTCTCTGCCCCCTCAAGCCAGGTTAGGGGTGAAAGCCAAATGCATATGCTAGTATGCGACTATTTAGCAAAGCGCCCCCACTCAGCTCTGAGATGAAATGAGGGATGGGTTGGCATCTGCCCTTCTTCACTCTACTTAGAGTTTGGGTGAGATGGGGGGAGCTGGTGGAGGGGCCAGGAGGACTGGACACCAAGAGCTACTAGAACCCAAGGTGTGGCAAAGCTAAAAACTCTACAGTAGGTGGTCAGGAAGGCATGGCCCCTGCGAGGACCAGAGGAGGAGAGCAGTGAAGGGGCCAGAAAGAGAGGGAGCAGGTGGGGAGCACCTGGAAGACGGCGTTCTCTGTGACTCCAAAATCAGCCTTGTGTGTAGTTCACGTTCTTTGTCCATCGTGAGGGTGACGCACGGACTGAAAGGATGGGACGGGGACATAGAGGGAGGCCAAGGCTAAAACATACAACTCCTCTTTTTTTTCTTTCTTTCTGGAAGACGTGAAATAAAACATGTTATCTGAGCCTCCCCAGGGTGTTAAGATATGCACATCCACTCCTTTCCTCATTATCCAGGCTCACATGTTCATTTTCAAGCAATGATCAGTTTGGAGGAATTTCAACTTCCTGAATTTTCAACTAAACAAAATTCATCTTAACCAGACCCCCACCCAAGATAAAAATATGCATTTCTTCTAACTTAATAATTATCATTAAAGGAAGCCTATAGTCAGAAATTAATCTTTCCAGTTACTTTTTTGCTTTTGTAAAGACATATAAAGTTTCTGTTATAGCTTTGTGGTTCTCTTTTTCTTAGCTGGAGAGAATATGTTCCTTTGTTAACACGTCAGGAGCATACCTCTGGTTGTCATGGGGACAGTGAAGGTACCATGGCAAGTCCATCTTCTGCAGGTCTATTTTCCAAGGATAGGGATGCTGGTGGCATTGGCAGGGATGCAAGGAGATGGAGGAGTAATTAAATAGGAAGGTATCAAGAACAAAAATCGCTTCTTAAATTACAACTAATTTTGTTTAACATGGATGCAGAAGACAGTCACTGCCTCCGTGACTGATCCTCGATGGCTATCCCTGTGGACAAGCAGAGCTCAATGCTGATCCGGCAGAAGTGGCCCATCTTGGCAGCCGGGACCACCTTTACTGGGATAAGTGGGAAGTGTCCCCAGGCCCTCAGCGGCATCAGTACTGCCTCTGTCCCAATTCAGATTAGCGTTGAGGGGATCTTGAGAGCATTTTCTCCCAAACTCGTTGCACAGTTAGGAAAACTGGGGCCCAGAGAGCTTCTAGACCCTTCCCCTTATTCTGAATCGTGAGTGTATACAATATAGAAAAAGTCAATAATGATCTTGAGATTCAAGTTTCCAGATATAAAACTGAATGGTCAATGAGCAGATGGGAAGGCACTTAACTTCACTAATAAAGAAATGCTAATCCAAGCACTGGAGTGTTTCTCTTTTATTTTAAGAAATTTAATGAAAATACTCAGGATCAGGGTAAGTGTGAGAGAATGGGCACCCTTCCTCACGCTGGGTCACATGGGTTCATTGGTGCAACCTCTCTGAAAGGCACCTTGGCAACACGGGTCAGTATGTGTCAAGAGCCTCAAAGATATGCGTAGAGTTTTGACGCAGCCGTTAAACTTTTAGAAAGTTACTTATAAACATGTCATACATAGATGTATACAGAAATTTAGCAACAAGGTTTTTTTTGTTTACTGGGTACAAGATATGTGTTCCAAATTGGGGGACTATTTAGATAGTACATTCATAGAAAAGGATAGTTATCACCATAAAAATACCTGCTTAATCTTCCTGATTTATTTCCAAACCTTCTTCTGCCTCATTTGTAGTTGAAGGAGCATGAACTTTGGTGACAAAAGATGTAGATGTAAAGCCCTCATTCCATCTCTCTCCAGGTGTGTGACATCTTTCAGCATTTTTGCTTCTTCACTTGTAAAATGAAGTCAGAAATAACACCTACACTGGGGGTGTGTGGGGAGGATTCCTGGGCTTGGATGCAAGGAAGCCCCTTGTAAAGTCCTGCACCACCCAGAACTCGTGGTTATGGTGATTTCTTCTGAACACAGCGAAGACCTCCACCAGGGCCCTCCCTTTGCAAGACAGAGGGTTATGCCTTTAGGGGAACCTGTTGTTCTCTCTGTGGCAGGACAACATTCCCAAGCAACCTGGACCCCTCTACCCCTTGCACAACTTCAGCGTCCAGGGATCATGGGCAATAGGGGGATGCAGGACAGTGAGAGCATCCTGTGACCACAGACAACCAGTGGGGGCTGTGCCTAGACCAGGGAGGAAAGCACTCAGAGTTCTGCAACAGGGGTGACATGGCCATCATTGCTGCCGTAGCTTTGTGCTTCCTGTAATATCTGCTATGTTGTGTGTGTGTGTGTGTGTGTGTGGTTAATAACTCACTTTTAAAAACTGAAATGCATTTATGTACAAAGGAAACTTTATACCATTACGATAAAGGGAAACAAAAATAGAGTTACTTACTAACGTAGAAATCAACCAAGGCACACGCACAGTGCTAACAAAAGAAGGAAATGAAATCCTAGCTCCTCTCGCTTGCTGAAGGGCAGTTCTCAGTGACCGAGAAAGCAGCGAGCCTGGAGGGCAGGGGAAGACACTGGGCACTGGCATGGGAGTCTCTTTTTGACGTGTAATCCCAGGGATAAAGGAGAATTGAAAAGTGATTGGCCTTTTTGTGCGGTTATTTTCTCTTAGGCTTTCTGACTCCTGAAATCATCCTCCGTAGGTGCCCTGCACTGTTTGTGAAATATTGATACAGTCCAGGGCTCCTCAAACTTTTTAAACAGGGGGCCAGTTCACTGTTCCTCAGCCCGTAGGAGGGCCGGACTACAGTTTAAAAAAAACTATGAACCGATTCCTAGCACACTGCACATACCTTATTTTAAGCAGGACAGGCAGCGGCGGCAAAAACACGCGGCCTGTGGCCCGCGGGCCGTAGTTTGAGGATGCCTGAATTACAGTCAGCGTTTCTCCGCACCTCCCCACCCATCCCAGAGATGTGAAAACTGTGTCCCCAGCCAGAGAAGGAACTTGTTTGAAAGCCCACAGTGAACTTACCTGTGCTGAGACCCGGGCCCTACTCCCGGCCCGATGCGCCTTCTCCCAAACACTCCAAGGGACCTCGTAAGAAGGTTTGGTTTTAAAAGAGAAATGCGATGAGCAAAGATGAGTTCTGAGTCACCGAGACTTTTGTCCTGAAGAAATCACAGCTGCTTTTTGGCATTTGTGGATCTGCGTTTAGAAAAAGGACAAAAAAAAAAAAAAATACACCGTGCATCTTTCAAAGGCTATTGTCAATTATAGACTTTCATTGAAATGGCCCGTGTTTAACTATGGAGTTCAGCACGCAACGTTCTTTTTCCTCCCAGAGCCACCTCCTCTCTCCTGGCCGCCAGCGTCTGCCGCTGCGCGTGGCCTTGGACCAGCTGTGTTGGTATCGAACGCTGGGAGGGAAGGGTTTCTGAGCTCAGTAGCGAGGAGCCCAGGGGTGAAAGTCTTTGACTGAAAAGGCGTCACTGGGTGCTTTTGGGAACAGAAGGAGCCAGAAGCGTGGAGGTCATGCCAGAGCCCAAACCCTCATCAGGCGCCTGCCAACAGCTCCTTCTTGCAAAGCAGAGTCACAGTTTTCAAAGTCCTCAGGAAACCTTCCCTGGCCCCGCCTACTACATCGTGCCTCTGATTGAAGCTCCCGTTGTGGCCCATTTTTTTCTTTCCTAATAACCTTCATAATTCCACATCACTTTGGGGAAGAGTTTTTTTATCCTCACATAAGGATATGTTTATTGGTTTTAGAGTGAAAGGAAGGGAGAAAGAGAGAAACGTTGATGTAAGGAAGAAACATCGATTTGTTGCCTCCTGGGGATTGAACTGCAACCTAGGTATGTGCCCTGGCTGGGAATCGAACCTTCGACCTTTTGGTGTACGGGACGGTGCTCCAACCATCTGAGCCACCTGGCCAGGGCCGTAAGGATTTTTTTTTGTTTTTTTCCTGAATGGACTGGAAGCTTCACAGGATAGGGTATGTTTGTTCATCGCTGCTGTGTCCCAGTGCCTAGCATGGTGCCTCCTACAGCATTGGTGCTCAGTAGGCATTTACTCACTCCATCAGTACCTGGGGGAAGACGGGGAGAAAGGGAGGAAGACCTTAGGCACATGTTCTGGCAAGGTCAGGGAGGCAGGGCAGTGCCTGAGTTTTCAAAGTATGGTCTGGGCACCCCTTAGAGTCCTGGACAGCCTTTCAGGGGTCCATGCAGCTAAAACTATTTCTGTAATAACACTAAGCTGTCACTTGCTTTTGTCGCTTGCTTTGGTCTCATTGGCGATGGGGTGTGTCTTCTGGAGGCTGCTCGATGGGTGATGATACCGTTGCTCGGGTGACTAATGGGACATATGCTCCATGTTCTCGAGCTTCAGAAATCTCTCCGTTTAATGTCTAGTTATGGTGATTGACAGGACCCACAGAAACAGAACGCTGTTGGATCCTCAATAATTTTGAAGACTGTGAAGGAGTCCTGAGACCACAGCGTTTGAGGACTGCTGGCCTGGTGGTAACTGGGAGCCCTCCTGAAGCCTGAGGGTCTGGGTTCAAATCCTGTATATTCTGGTCTTTGGTGAATTGTATAACCTCTGGGTGGCTTAGTTTCCTCATCTGTGAAATAGGGTAACAATGAAACTAATCACACAAGATGTAAGGTTGTTAAGTCGTTTAAATATGAGTTGATTCCTATAAAAAGTAACTAGGATAGTGGCCAGAACAGAGTAGTGAAGGTTCTACAAATATTGGCTCAAGGTCATGCTAGGAAGGAGTGGCAGAGATTCAAAAGCTAGAAGGGGGAGGGGCCTTTTCCCTCAAGTGCTCCAGGAACCTGGAAGTCGGGGAGAAGGGTGTTTGGTTGGTGGCCGTGCCAGGGACCAATCTGTCTGCAGGGGCCCAAGGGAGGTGCTGGTGGGAAGAAAGCCCCAAGGACAGTGGCTTGGCGGGCTGGCCCGGGAAGTCCTCGCAGGCACTGGCTCTGGCACCTGCCAGCAAGGACTCCGGTTCCTGGAAGTGCCCATCAGCACATTCATTTTTGTCTTATCACGGGGTGCCGAGGAGGCCAGGGAGTAAAGGGCGGATCTGTTACTCGTGACGAAATGTTTCAGGAATGAGTTCCCAGCCCTGGTGTGAAAACAGATGTTGGGTTCTTTTTTTTTTTTTTTTTTCCGTTCCCCTCTGACACAGTCCAGGAAGACAGGGCGGGAACCAAATGTTTGAAGCCCAGCTGCTCACGTGTGTGACAAGCCCTGGGATGACATCAGGAGAGAGGCTACCAAGTCAAGGCTCAGGGACTGGGGAGCTCCACCCATGCCCCTGTTCTACGTAAGGGGAAACTGAGACCCACCGGAGAGGGAGCTGACGTATCCAAGGTCACACAGCTTGGCCAAGGCCCTCTGCTAATGCCCGAAACAAGGTTGGCAGCAGTCACAAATCTAAGGCTGACAATCTTGAATGGATGGGTCCATGAAAATATGAACTTGAGAAAAATTGAGTTTTTATGACAAGGATGAAAATCTAACCTAGTAATTTTCTTTCTTTCTTTCATATGATTAAATTAAATAATTAAAATATCCTTTCTCTCCAAAGCAATCTATGGTTCTAAAGAAACAGAAGCAACTAGTGAGGCTTTCTGCCATGACATCTGAAGGACGCGTGGAAAGAGGTCAGGGTTTGGTGTCCAAAACAACCCAGTTTAAAAATCCTGTGTCTGTTATTTAATCATTTGTGTGATCTTAGGTAACTCACTGAGCCTCAGATTTTCTTCTACAAAATGGGGATAATGGTGCCTTTTTGAAAGAGTTTTGAGGACAGTGGAATGACTATTAATAGCTTTGAGCTATTCCTCTGTGCCAAGCACTGGGCCATGAGCTTGCACGAATAGATGCATTTTATCCTCCCAATAACCCTATGACCTAACTATGTCAGTGTCCCATTCTACAGATAAGGAAATGGGGACTCAGAGGTGAGGTACCTGATTACCCAATGTCACTGAACCAATAAGGATCAGAGGTGAGACCCGGACCCATGCCCACACAGGACAGGGGTGGGGAATGTCCAGTCCACGGGCCGTGTGGGGCCTGAGCATCATCTGGTCTGGCCCTTCCAAGGCATTAGGGGTGAGTTCATTGAATGTGTGACCACATATAGCAGACTCATTTTTAAGTTGATAATTCTGTATGGCCCTCGAATGATGTTATAAATACACAAATGACTTTTGACAGAAAAAGGGGTCCCTACCCCTGCCATAGGAGGTGCCTAGGAAGGTGGCAGCACATAGAAGAGGTACAGAATAAATGGCAGCGTGTATTGGGTTTCATTTCACTTGGCTTGGGCAGCATCACAAAGGCCATATGGTTCTGAGATCATTATTGAAAAGAAGTCAAGAAACATCTGAAGATAAAACCCAAAATCTCTTCAGTATGAGGATGAGGAACTAATACTAATACACTGGCTTGGGCCTAGGAGTGCCATTCTGAGTGGTTTGAGAAACAGAAATAAGCTCCTCAGTGAATTTCTGTTTCATAAAATTACTCATGGAAATCCCACATGGAGCACCTGCTGTGACTCTTCCCAGGAGAACTAAGTGGTCATATCACTGCCTTGAGCAGAGATTACATAACCCATTGGAGAGATACTGGTTATCTCATGCTAGTTGCAAGGTCAGGTTGGCAGCTGTATGTAAATATCTTGATTAAAACAAATGGACCATTACACAATGAATATCTTTGTAAAAAAATGGCATCCTCTTTCATTATGGGGAGCTTAATAGGGGGGAAGCTAGTGACAGGGTTCCTCCTTGACGAGAGAGTTGGGAGCCGCTCAGCTGAGACTTGCAGCCAGTTCGGAGTTGTTCCATGAGCAGAGGCTGTCCAGGATTGGCAAGGAGGTTCAGAGGATGCTGGAGGACCCGTGGGTCTCTGATGCCTGTAAAACATCGCTCGCTGGAAGGAACTAGAAGACACCTGCTCCCCCAAATCATGTTAAAGCAGCAGATGGAGCTGAGAGAGGGGACAGGGCTTGTCCAGGATTGCCAGGGAAATCGCCACACGTCTGGGGCTCCCGAGTTATTGTACTTTCCTCAGTGGTTTTCAGATGTTTGGGTGAGTGGTATGGAAGGGTTTTCTGAGCTCTTTGGACATGAGGCCCTTGTGAGTCAATGACCTGGGAGGCTGGCCAGAGAAGGGGACTTAAGGTCTAACATAAAGAATAGTAAACATATAAATGTGCAGCTCAACCCATTTTCATGAACCCTGCAAGCAGCACTCAGCTGGTGAAATGGGGCATTCCTAGCAGCACAGAACCTCTCTGACTCACGCTGCCTTGCAGTAACCACCATTCCTCTAAGGGGTCACTACTTTCCCGAATTCTAACATTCTAGATTGATTATGCCTGTTCTTGAACTTCTTATCAATGGAATCTTATGGGAGCTACTCTTTTGTGTCTGGTTTCTTCCACTCAATATTATATTTGTGATATTCTTTCATACTTTTGTACGTATTTGTAGGTCATACATTCTCATTGCTGTGCAGCGTTCTATCCTGTGGCCATATCATAGTTCACTGACCCATTCTCTGTTGGTACGCATTTGGTTACTATGCACAATGCTGTGTAGGCATTTGTTGTTGTTTTTGCGAGCATTCTAAGGGGCGTCTTTTGGTGACTGTGTGTTCACCTTTCTGTTGGTCCATGCAGAAGTGGAATTGCTTAGAGAAGACAGGGATGAGATAATTTCCCCCAAAGGGTGGTGGGTATGGCTCTTCCCGCAGAGGAAGGGTCTATGCACATAGATGCAAAAGAACAAGAGAGATTTGTGAACGTGAGTGACCCAGGGGTTGAGCATATGGTGTCCATGAAGCTGAGCGATGGGGTGCTCCCTCTCCTAGGATATTCCGCCTCTACTTCTGGCTAACTCCTGGTTCTACAATCATTTGTATTCAGCTTTGAGCTCGCAGTTTCCTGGGAGGCTTCCCAACTGCCTGCCTGGGTGGCTGTCTCCTCTGAGTTCTGATTGCCTGCCAGGATTCTCACTGACACAGCACTGCCCCCACTGTACCGCCATTGTGTGTGGACTTTGCCTTTTCTCCTCACTGACCTGTGAGTACCTCGAAGGACAAAGTAGGGTTGGCTCAGGGTCTTCTGTTGACACCTGAGATGCACTCTGCCCTCTCTCTGCCCTGTTCTCTGTCTAGGAGGCTGGCCTCACTGGACTGCATCAGGAGGCCTCCTTGCCCTTTGCTTCTGGCTCTGGCCACTGGGGGAGTCCCCTGAGAAGACTGGAGTAGAGAGGATAGTGAGAGCAGGGGACCTTTCCGCTCACTCTGGCTCTGCAGGTGGCTGGATTCCCAGCAGAAGGTCATAGCTTCTCTCCATAACCCTCTCCCCTCAGGCGTCCAGATAGTAGCAATCCAGGATTTCCTAGGCTCATGGTACTATACTATGATGTGGTTCCCCTCCTATTCAACCAATCCTGCCTGAATTGTCCTAAGTTTGTGTGTGCCACCTGCTGGGACCCTGACTGACACATGCATTTTATTCATCTTCATACCCACCTTGCACACAGCCTGGTGCATAGTAGCAGTCAATGAAGGTTTATTGATTAAGTAAATGGATAAAGAACTGGGGAAGGATGAAGACGGAGAGGCTGCCCAGAAGCCAGTAGTGAAGGACCCTGAATGCCCTCCCGAACGGTTCAGACTTTAATCCTTAAGACTAGGTGTTGCAACCTCAAGCGTGTACAGGCGCCGGGCAGGGACAGGTGGGGGCTGTGGCAACCCCCGAAGTGAAAGCCATCATGACTCAGCATCGGCTCTCTAACACTGTGTAGGGATTTGGACCCAACATGACCAGGTCTTCTGATTTTTCGAGGGACAAAAGAATACTACTGACTTCTGATTTTTTTTTTCCTGTGAAATTTCTGATTTTCACTGTGGCAGTTGGGGAGCTCTCTGCAGCTGGCGGGGAGCACTGGACGGTGTGTGAAGACAGAGCGAGGAGCTCGGGTACTGCACAGGCTGTGGAGAAGATGGCCCCCGTGAATGAGCAGCAGGGACAGTGGACCCTTCACTCTCGGCCCTGAAGCGGTTCAAATGGGCTGAGAGGCTCTGACACTAGGGACACAGATCTTTCTCCATAATGGCTATTTAAAAAAAAAAAAAATCAGTGTTTAGTTCTAAAAATAGTGTTTGGTGGATTTCTCCACTTTAGTCAGGTTCCCAGCCACTTTCTCTATTTCTGCTTCAAGCTGGGAGCTCTGAGTTCTTTTGGGTTTTATCAAATTATACGCTGTGCAAAGGCATCCATTTCACCAACAGATGGACTTAATGTGCATGAAAATACATGCCTTTTAAAGAAACTAAATTAGTAGTTTCACTTCTTTCCCCTTTTATTAAAGACAGAGTTCCAGGAGAGCTCTCTGCTATAAAGTCAGACTTTACAGACATCAGCAAAATGAGATTTATTTGGATGGAAATCGGACAGAACATCAGACAAGGGCTTCGCAACCCTGAACCTGCAGGTTTCCAGTGGAGATTCCGAGGGTGCTGGCTGCCACAGGAGAGGGAGAAGCGAATGTGAAGCTTTACAGCTTTCAAGTCTGGGAAGGTCTCTTGAAAGAGCGAGTTGATGGCTCTCTCTGACCATGGGCAGGATGGCGGGAAGAGTGGGGAGCGGAGTGAAGCAGGGGGTACAGTCCACAGAGCACTGGCAGGGGAGTCAAGAGACCTAGATTCTAGTCCTGAGTTTGCCACTAACCCTCCTGTTACCGAGACAAGTTCCTTCTCTCGAACTCTGGCTTCTCACTTGGGATGTTGAGGCAATAATTCAACCCTGTCTACCCCATGAGGTTATTCTTAGAAGCAAAGAAAAAGAAACATTGTGTTGGAAATCACCTTCTTTTGAGTACTTTTTAATCTATGTATTTATTTGTTATGATTATACAAACAATAACACGAATATATTCTATGGGTAAAATCTCAAACAACACATTGTCTGAACAAAAGCTCTCTTTTCCCTTTTGCGCATGTATCCTTGCTTATTTGGAACTATTATATATGCATAGACATATAACATAGACATTATGGTGCCTTTTGGGGGTCTCATAACTAGGATTATGCTATAGGTACTCCATAGCTTTCTTATTTTACTGACTAAAACATTCTGTGTCAGAATGGACAGATCAGCCACAGTCTTTGGGAAAGTTTCATAGATGTCATGATTTGGATGCACAAGGTTCTTCCAACTGTCCCCTACTAAGGGGAAATACGGTGCTCCCAATGTTTCATTGCTCCCAGAAAATGCAGTGTACGCCTCTTTGTACCCATGTGAGAGTATTTCCCTGGGGTAGGTATCAGGAACCTAAATTGCTTGATCAAAGAGAAGGCACATTTCAAGTTTTTATAGATACTGCCAAACTGCCGTCGAAACCTTCCACTGATGTGTGTTCCTGCAAGCAGTATTTAAGAGCACGCCTTTCCCCCTCCCACACTCACACTAGATATTATTAGTCTTTAATTTTTGCCAATCTGATGAGTGAAAAATGAAATCTTGCTGTCATTTTAATTAGTACTTCCAGATAACTAGTAAGCTTGGGCAAATTTTCATATCTTTACTGCCCATTCTAAAGATGAGGCCCTTGCTATGTCAGAATAACTAGCTAAAAATAATTATAGTAGAAAGAATGGTGGTTGTGGGAGATAGGCTGGCCAGCTTCTGACTCTTACCTTACACGTCTGGTGACTTTGGCAAATCACCTCACTTTCCCAAGCTTCTGTGTTCTTATTTATAAAATGGGAGACACAATTATCAACCGAACATTTCTGTCCTCCCAAAATTTACATGCTGAGGCCCTGACCCTCAATGGGATGCTATTTGGTGATGGGGTCTTTGGGAGGTTGTTAGGGTTAGATGAGGTCATGAGGATGGGGCCCTTATAATGGGATAAGTGCCCTTATAAGAAGGGGCCCCAGAGAGCTTGCTCACGCTCTCTCTCTGCCATGTGAGGACATAGCAAGAAGCCAAGAAGAGAGCTCCCACCAGAAACTAAACCCACAGGCACCTTGATATGGGATTTCCCAGCTTCCAGAACTGTAAGAAATAAGTTGTCTAAGCCATCTTGTCTATGGTATTTTGTATTGACAGCCCAAGCTTCCTTCCTAAGCACATCAGTGAACAACCTCTTAGCATGACTCTCCACTTCATCCCCATTCCCCTTGGCCTAGTTCAGGTCCATATTAGCCCCCTCTTGGGCTCTTGCTTGCCACATCACCTCCAGGCTTATTCTCCAAACACAGACTCACATGCCTCTATTGCACATGTATTTCCTGGTGAACAGCTCAGGTGGTGGAACTGCTCAGCTCAGGAACTCTGCAGGCCTACATGGTTCAGACATAGCTTTCCAATCTTTTCGGTTTTGGTCCTTTAAGCATCTTATGCATGAATCAGGTCATTCATTTGTTCTTCAAAGATTTGTTGATTATCTCCTACTGTGTGCCAGCATTGTGCTGGTCACTTAGACACAAAGTCAAACAAGACATTGTCCCTGTCCTGCATGCTCACTGCTGTGTAGTTTCTTTTGCTCTTCCTGTACCATGGGCACAGTGTCCTGGAAGTCCCCTTCCAGAGACAACACACATGTCCGACATCCCACCGGCTGGCCTGGCTATCTCCCTGGTCCAGATATTCTCATAACACTCCTTTCTCTCATACTAGCTTGCTGACGTCCTCACTTACCCTCCATCCTGTAAACCCCTCTGGACTGGGGTTTGTCTCACTCAGCCCTGCCATCTGCACAGAGCCCAGCACTAAGCCTGTTGGACAGCAGGGGCTTCTACTGACATGAAGGCTGATGTTCAGATTGAACTGGGTGGATTTTTGCCTCTGAATTTAAACAAATGAGATCTTAGAGCAGTAGCTCTAAGCAATTCCAAAATTGGGGTTGCATGTAGAATTGCCTCTACTCTCAGTGCCCTGGAAGTACCCTAGACCGATTGATTCAGAATCGTTTAAGGTGAGACCCAGGCGCCTTCGCTTTGTGCAACTCCTTTGTTCCTTCTAGTGTGCAGCCTTGCATCCAAAAACAACTGCCTTAAAGGTTAGGTTTGTTCTTTTCCAGGCTATGGGTTATCAGCCTGAGGGGATTTTTTTGCACACTGGCTATAATGTATATAAAATGACTTTGCTATAATTACGTCCTTGGAAGGGAAGCATAGTAATTTTTACAAAGAAAAATCAACTCATAAGACCCAGAGTGATTTTATTGCAGTCCAAAGTTCAAAAGTTGTATTTCAGAATAGGCTTGCACCTGAAGGAGAGCACTATTTGGCAGAACAAGGCTATAAAAATGTACTGGCAGGCAAGTCAATAAAGAACCTGAGCATTCTGGAGCTCGTGGCAATCGAGACATATTAGCCCTGTTGCCTTTTACCAAATACTGGCCCCCCAGTCAACATTGTTATTAATCTATCACTATCTGGAGAAGTTGGCCTGGGTGCCCGTCACCAATTAGATTGTGCAAAAGCCATCGGCCAGCTGTTGAGACAGGCGGTAGCTAGAGAAGGGTGGGGAGGAGGAAGAAGGAAGAGCCCTCTGAGTAAAATCCTGCTCCAGCTCCCTGGAAGACACTGCACTCACAACTATTTGCTGAATTCTGCCAACAAAATCCTATGTGGACTCGCCAAAATAGCATTCCAAATATGTGTTGCATTCGAAATTTGTGTCCTGTAGTGTAGACACAAATATACCTTTCATTTTAAAAAAATATATTTCTTTATTGGTTTCAGAGAGGAAGGGAGGAGAGAGTGATAGAAACATCAATGATGAGAGAGAATTATTGACCTGCTGCCTCCCGCATGCCCTCTACTGGGTATTGAGCCCATAACCCAGGCATGTGCCCTTGACCAGAATCAAACCTGGGACCCTTCAGCTTTATCCACTGAGCCAAGTCGGCTAGGGCTATACCTTTCCTTCTTATCAGAATAGTATAAATGCTGCACAAAACGAACTCCATTGTATTTAATTCACTTTTTTGATATGTGCACATTCTACCGACATTCTCCACCTTTGGCTGTCTGATGAGTAGGGATGGACTAGAAGAAGCCTGACGAGTGGTTAAAGTGGTAGCTAAAACAGATGGCAGGGCTGCTTGGTGGCTGCAGACATGTTCTGGTTCCAATAAAAAGCATGGCCTCTTAGAGGAGTCCGCGCCCCATCCCCCACCTTACTCCATCACAGAAGTGATGCACTGACCTTACATTGGGCTCAAGCCTCGTTAAACACCCACACATTGTGCATCCACTGGAATTTTGTGCCCATGAGGCATGGCCAATACTATATGTGAAGGGGTGTCAAGGAACGACGGATGCATTCATTGCCCATATTTCTTTGGCTCACCAGTCTGTTCCCCTGTTCCATCAAACTTTACAAAACAAATGTTCAAAGACAAAATCATTCACATTTTCAAGATGGTGCCAACAGAGCATTAAACCCAACGGAGAGCCCTTCTGAGTGTGGGACTTTTGAACTGAATGCAAGTCCTTCGATAAATGTGTTGGGAACTGTATGGCATCGTCTTTATATCTTCTGGTTCCAGTTCTTACTTTGAAGGTGCTGTCAACATAATCAATTTGCTTTAAGTAAAATGTGTTTAGGAAATATAATGACAAAGAAAGAAACATGTGAACAATACTTTCAAAATAATTTAAAATAACGATAATGGTCATCATAAAGATATCAACGTTAATAATGATTGTAAGTACCACTTTTTGAGCATTGCTATGTGCTGTGTTTATATTTTCTTATTTAAGCCTAATTATTATCCGATAAGATGGCATTATGACTTGAATTTTACAGATGATGAAACTGCAGCCCGAAGAGGTGAAATGACTTACCCAAGGGCATAAGGTCAGAACTAGAAGTCAAATCCAAGTCTGTTTAATTCTCAAGTCCTCTTCTTTCTGTTGGTCTACAGACTCTATAGGAAACTAGTGGGTTTGCATTTGCGAACTGTCAGACCTAACTCAGCCTGAGTCCTAGCCTGAGTGGTGCCTTAAAGCAGTAACATTCCAACTTTCCACAGCAGCCCGCAGTGACAAACTTGTCTTAGATCATGACCAATACACATATACATGCACACATGCCTATGTATGTTTGTGTGTGTCTGTCATAAAACAATGCTCACCTTCACTCTGTGGGGTTTTTCTTATCTTTTGTCTCTTTTTTTAATGCCTGTGGTGACCCTGTTGATTTGATTACAGTACTTGCTAATGGGTCTGACCGATGGTTTGAAAACCCCATAAGGGATATTGAGACCAGGCTTCTCTTGTGCAGATGTGAAGACCATGGCCAGCTGGGAAAGTAATAGGGAAGGATCTCCTAGGTAATCAGCAAAAAAAAAAAAAAAAAAAAAGGCTCAAAACTCAGGCTACTGAACTGCTAGTCCAGATTTAAAATGTTTTTTAAATTACCATTTATATTCAATATTATTTTGTATTAATTTCAGGTGTACAGTATAGTGGTTAGACAATCATATACTTTACAATGTGTTCCCCTTATATTTCTAGTACCCACCTGGCACCATAGTTATTACAATATTCTTGACCGTGTTCCCTATGCTGTACTTTACATCCCGTGACTTTTGTAATGCCAACCTGTACATCTCAATGTCATTAGGTTTTTCACCCAGCCCTGCAACACCCCTTCCTCTTCCCTCTGGCAACCATCAGTCTGTTCTCTGTGTCTATGAGTCTGTTTCTATTTTGTTTGTTCTGTTGTATTGCTCTTTACATTCCATATATAGATGAAATCATTGCAGATATTTTTCCCTTAATAGGATTACCATTCTACAATAGCACTTCTGCTATCAGAAAGAACAATCATTTTGTGGTCCGACAGCCCTAGATTCTCAATGGAACCCCCTCCACCTCATCTAGCTATGTGACTTGAGGTATGACTTCATCTCTCTGAGTCTCTTTTCCCTTCGGGGGTAGCAATTCCCACCTACTAGTAGTGCTGTGAAGATGGATTGATATTTAGGCTCAGCGCAGGTGAGACATCAGGTAACTTCAGGAGACGTTAAGTGGGGGATGACGAAGGCTGGGCTGTTGTGACGTGGGCATGAATGTAAACTCATGCATTCCCAGAACCCAGTGCAACATAAACATCCTAGGTGCAGAGATAACATTTGTCTATATTAGTGTGGTACAGTGAGGAAAATGTGGGCTTTGGAGTGAAACAGACATGGCTATGAATTCCAGTTCTAGAATCTTCTAATCTTAATGAGTTTTAGTTTCCTTGTCTGTAAACTGGGAGATTAAAACCTCCTTCAAAGATGTATCATAGGGATTTGCTGAAGTATTTTCCCTGTATTTCCTTCTTCACTCCTATACTTTATGCATCTTTGGATTTTACTTTGCCTTTAATCATGAAGAATGTCAAACATACACAAAAAGTAAAAAGCATAGTAAAATGACTTCCCATGTACAAATTATCCAAATCGCAGCCTTTAGTTCACTCCACAGCCCCATCCAGCAGCTTGAGTGCAACCTCATGAAAGGCCTTGACCCTGTGGCATCCAGTGGGACCACGTCCACATTCCTGATCCACAGAAACTGTGAGGTAATAAATGCTTATTGCCTAAGGTCACCAAGTTTTGTTACTGATTTGTTATTCAGCAACAGAACGCTGATATAAGAATAAGAAATGATACTAGTATTGAAGCATTTAGCTCAGTGCTTATTTAATACACATAGTAAGTGCTCAATAAACATTAACTTGTTGTCTGTGGTAGCAGCCACTTAAAGGGACGTCTTGGTACACTATGGATAAGGGCTAAAGCAGGGAGCTCCTAAGTGTGGAGTCAGGGAGAAATTTAGAGATGAGTTTTGGGTTGTACAAAATGGGTAGGAATATGAAGCAGAGGGGGTTTGGGGTAAGCATATGCTTTGGAGGGGATGCAGGAAAGGTGTGAGGGGTGAGAGTGCTGTATGCTTGAGCGACAGTAGTGGTGCATTGTTGGTGGTTTTAAGACTACATGGCATGAGATGAAATTGAAGCCAGACCACAAAGGACCCTGCTTCAGTTAAATATGCTTTATATTGGACTAACATTTCATTTTAGGATGCTTACTAGAATCACAAGCTCAGAGAAATAGGAAGGACTACGTACATAAGGTAATTCTTTGCCCATTTCCACTCTTTTTCAAAGAGTCCTCAAGGAAGGATTAGCTTAAGTATTCACTAAGCTATTTACCCAAGTCCATTGTCAAGTATATAACGATAAAATAGACAAGATAGGCAACTAAGCAGGTTTCGTTTGGCCAAAGTCATCTTGTATGAAAGTCCATACCACCCTCATTTGCCGGTGTTGCTCTTGTTATATGACAAAATCATGCTCCTCGTGAACAGCTGGGAATAATATATTTCCTTCAATCTGACAGACACGCTGAATCACACATCCTTGATCAGTGTTTCCAACTTTGCTTTAGTCTTCGGAAAACTCAGAACCTAATTCATGTCCCAACTTCCTGCTTCTCAGTGCTGGGAATCAGTCTTCCTCTGGCTTCACTCCATTTTTTCTAATTACTTTGCTATTCCCATGATTTCTTTGACCATCTTCATTGTATTACATTGCAGATTTTAAAAAAATCCACTTCAATTTTTTGAGAGGCGGTGAAGTGGGGTAAACATAAATGTATATAAATGATCATATTAACCTGTGGAGGTGAAAATGAAGAAAATGGAAAAGGATTCTTTACCTCTCTCAATCATTCAGTGAAAATTTGAATACTTTCTTAGAAACACAACATGGGAAATGTTGGGAGATGATGGTAAACTACTGTTAGGACAGGCACATCTGGGTCCTTTTGAAAATAGGGGTGTCCAACATTGAATTGGTTTTATAAGCATGACGTTTAAGAGCAAGGTGGATTCTGGAGAGGTAGGTAGACGTGGAAGTTGTGAAAGACAAGAGAGGTGGCCTACCTTCAAATGAAAGCAAAAGGAAAAGATCTATGGCCCTTTAACAATGCAGGAATTATTCCATGACTGATGGCAGACCCATAATATGTGTACATTATTCATTCACCCCTGTAGCTTCTGAGTGAATTATGTAACACTATTTTAACTTATAACATTAAATCATATGAATGGAAATAAAATGTCAATTTATACTTACACTAGAAATGCTTTCCATGACACATACTTTAAAAAAATTAATTTTTTTTGGTGACATTGACTAACAGGATCATATAGGTTTCAAGTGTACATGTCTATGATACATGATCTGTATATTGCTTTGTGTGTCCACCACCCAAAATCAAATCATCTTCCATCACCAAATATTTGTCCCCCTTTACCTCCCCATCTTCCTTACCGCCTTACCTCTGGCAACCATCATACTGTTGTGTCTGTCTAGGAATTTCAGTTTTATATCCCACATACTGTATGAGTGACATCATATTGCTGTTAGCTTTTTCTGCCTGACTTGTTTTGCTTAGCATAATATTCTCAAGATCCATCCATGTTGTCACAAACGGCAGTATTTCATCTTTTGGCTGAGTAGTATTCCATGGCATATATGTACCACATCTTCTTTAGATACATTCTTTTGAATATTTATTTTCTTTTCCTACTGAGTGTCTAACTCCTTTATTTTTCTGTAGTTGAAAGTTAAAAGTATAATACATTTGGACAAGGGATGCTTGGCTATAAACGTTATATGCTCACTGTTGATGGGGAAATTTTCATTGCTTCAGGCTTGATTTTTTTCTGTGTCTTGCACATGCAAGATGAAACTAATTCATATTATGAAATTTTATGTTTTCTTTTTTTTTATTTTAATGAAACGCTTTAAAACTTAAGATCAGAGCTGGCTCAACAGCATTTCCCAAGTGAAATACCAGCAAGCACAAGTATTACAAAGGACCTCTGAGTTTTCTTGTTAAGTGGTCTACACATTTACATGAAAAAGGAATTTTAAAGTTTTCTACCCTCTCATTCTCCCCCTCCCCCAACTCGGTGCTGGTTAATTAGCCAATCATAAAGAAAAGATGAAAGTATGTGAACCTTAAATCCTTGTGTTCTGGAAAAAATAGTCACAGAATAATTAAAATAAATGTCAACTAATGAGAACCAGAAACAATGACCAATGGAAATAGTGAAACAGTTGGATCCAGCAGGTCAGAACTTGACGGAAAATGAACATTGGATTGCTGCAGTTTGCTCAGAGGCTGCTTATGGTCTTTGCACTGGATGAAGGCTCACTGGTGGGAGCAGCAGGGAGCTCTTTTCTTCAGAATACACTCCTGTTCAAATGTCCTTTCAACTTCATTAGCTGAAAGTCTGCTTTCCTGAGTCTTCACCTGGCTTCCATCTCTCCCCCATACACTGGAATCCCCGCCTTTCTGCTGGATCCCACCATCTTGACACAGCCCGTCCCTTATTCAGCCAGGCATAGACACTCCACCACCCACTACTTTGCAGAGCAGGTGGCTAAGGCACAGAGTTCCCATAGGACATGGTTGACCTGGAGTGGGAATGAACCCGTCCCTCTGACATGCATGAGGCAGTGTTTATGGCTAGCAAAACCCATTTCCTCTTCCGAGGCATCAGGATAGGATACATTTTCCCAGACTTCCTTGCAGTCAGTTTTAGTCTCGTGACTGAGTTCTTG
>PVJC01003503.1:0-69168 GCA_004026665.1 Murina feae
AGAGAATGAAAAACAAAATTTCAACATTTGGTAGAGGTGATTACGAGGCTAAGGACTGCATCTGAGAGGATGCGGAGGCTCCTCTTCTGTTTGGACCCTTTTCTCGAAGGAGGGTGCACCTGAAATGAAGGCATCCTCCTGCAAATCCCTTCACCCGCATGGGCCAAATGGCATTTCATGCAAGTTCTCTCTCCATGTCCTTTGGAACGTGGAGAAGTGAGAGAGGGATTTGCTCTCTCGAAGCTCTCAGATCTAATGTGTCCTACATTCGTGAAACCCAACCTAACAGGCTGTGTGGAAAGATGAATGAAAGAAGGTTTTAGAAGGGGCGTTGGCTTGCACTTCTAAAAATATAAACTCTAGATTGGAAGCAAAAGTTACAAAGCAGCATGGTTTTGAGTCGACGAGGCCTTAGTTTTCAGTGCACCACGTTCTGAAAAAGTTCTCAGCCAACCCTGGCCTGTTGGGGGGTTGGGGGAAGGGAGCTTCACAGACTGGCATTCCAAGCGGGAGCCTGGAAATGCTTCTTTAGTAGCTAGTGATCGTGAGGTTTCCGCCAGGAGGCTGGATCTGCAAAGTGCTTGCTTCCGTTTTGGGGTGATCTTCTCCAAGTAACGCACATTTGTTTATTTAATTTTTAGTCCCCTGCCTTATCTGGACAATGATTTACATCTGCTAATGCAACGCTAATAAGAGTGCACTTTTCTAGTCTAAGAGAAGTGTGTGAAAATTAATTGAATTCCTCCGGGGCTATGATAGATAGAAACCTAAATTATAATAGAGCACTGAAAGAATACCAAATTATTATAACTTAGCTGATTAACTTTATTTCTTGGAGTGAATGAGACCTCTGTTCAATACTATAATAATGCTGCTTGTCTTTTTGGAAAAATCTTAGGACTGTTACTTTCTCTTAGAGTCAACATTAATGTCATTGCTCAAGAATAACTTAGGTCTAAAAGTTTATCTTTCCTAGGAATCCATAGGTTTATTATATCTATATATGAATTTACATATGAATATGGTGCATTAATAAATTTTGATGTATTGTTTTAGGTGTATTCTCCAATTAATAGTCATGTAAACAGTTCCAACACCAGTTATACTTATCATTCTCACCTTGTAAATCAGAAATTGGAGGCTAGATCTTGGATTCATATTACACCAGTATACCCCATTCCTGTGTTATAAGTATTTCATCAGTTAATGGACTATTCTATGCTGTGGTGCTTAAAAATATTACTTCTACGTTTTACAGTGCGTCTTTGTGTTTCAGATAAACTAAACTTGGAGCAGTAAAACTCAAGTCTCTAAGACTTGTAACGAGGTGACAGATTAGTAGAGTTGGGCTTCTGTATTCTCAATGCATAATAAGCCACAGCAAACAGCTATTCCAACAGATTTGGGCCAGTTAAAGGCTTCCCTTTTATTTGCTGGGGATTGCTGGCGATAATTTTCTGGAACAATCAGCCTGGGCCTGGACTTTGAGAGCCACTCTTCTTTTAACTGCCTGCAGAACTCTGAAAATGCTCTCAGGAGTTCCAAATGCAAGGGGCTCACTCCTCCTCTTTGCCTAAGCGTGGGATGAACAGCACAGGGCTCCCCGACCTTGCTCCTACATGTGTTTGAATAGTACAGAAGGGTAAGAAGCTTTGGTAAAACGAAGCTACTCTGCTCAAAAGAATATTTGTGATGAATAATTACCAAAAAAGGCTTTAAGACCTTGAAAACATTTGGGAATGTTAAACACGATACTATATGAATTGTTTTGTCATGACTGGGTTAAAATAAATTATTTTTTGGTATTTATTTGAGGAGGATCAATTGAACCAAGTGGATCTACTAAAAAAAAAAAAAAAAGAACAACAGAAAAAACAAAAAAACAAATTAACTTGCTTTGCATTTGATTTTTCAAGTCAGTAGATCATTTTTTAAAGAAAAGATTTCTCTTATTGAGGAGTATTTAAAATTATATATTTTATAATAAGGCCTTATGACCCAATGTCAATTGGAAAAACAAGGCTAAAAATAGTACATGACTTATTTTATGGATATGAAATTAGGTAATCATAAGGAGAACGCACCTACTTTTGTATTACTTGTCACTGTGGGGAAGTCCTGTGTGCCTTTCGAAGCCTTGGGACACTAAGCACTTGCTAAAAATTTGAAGAACTGGACTGGGAAACGGGACTCCTGCCTGGGCCACTGGTAGTTTGCTCTTTGCCATTTGGGCAGTTGTTCAACTTGTCCAGACCGTCGATTGCTTATCTGCTAAACAAGGCATGTTGTGCAAACTGATTCTCTCAAGTCCTTTTGAGTTCTAAAATAAGATGTCTCCCTGTGGTATTCTTAGCCTTCTTGGATTTGGAAATCTCTATGAAGTTATTTTAAGAAGAATAGAGGCTTTGTGTGTCTCAGATTAGGTAGGAACATTCTCTTTCAAGCTGATCTCTATTGCTTCTACCTCTGATGTGCTCAGATGAGGGGTGTGTGTGTGTGTGTGTGTGTGTGTAACTGATGCTTCCAATTTTGATTAGAATCTGGTGGGTATAAAACAAACAAGTTAAAAAAACAAGAGAAGGTAGTGAGACTAGGCTAGTAGGTGGTCTGTTCAGGGAAAGAGCTCTCCTGAGGTGAGAATAAGGCAGCACTAGAGAGAAGGCAGAGTCCCATCCATGGCTCCTGGGGACACGTTGGTACAGCATTGTCAGTCCTCACCCATCCTCTTCCATAGGTTCTGCATCTTTAAGCAAAACAATGTATAACAGAACCAATGACCACAAGCTAACTGATATAGACAAGAGGTAAGTTCCTAGGGTGTCACATCCACACAGCAGGAAACAGCACTAGTTAAGGGCCTGCTCTGCAGAGCTGGCGATGAGCCTTCAGCTGAGTGGCTGACTTTACTCCAACTCAGCATGGCATCAAACCCCAGCTACCATTATTTTCTTTCACTTCTACAAATCCTTAGTAAAGTTTGCATCAAAAATAAATTGGTTTTGATAAACTAGTTTATTCCCTGTTGTAAGACAGAAGTACTCAAGTTCAAATAAAGCACAAGGGTTACCTTTTTCCCCACAGGAGTCCCATGATTCTTTTTTTAAAAATATTGGTTCCATTAAATTAAAAAATGTATTAAAAGCTACCTTTTATTCAGTAACTAATGTCCCCTTCAATGTGCAAACCATAAACAAACAAACAAATAAAACCCCACTGAACAACAGTGAATTGTTGGTCAAGGCCTAGATTGAAATTTTTACAATTCACAATGCAGAAAAAAAAATCTTACTTTGTTTGCTCACAGCAGCAAACTAGAGGAGAGAGAATGGAAAAGTGAAACCTAATAAAACTTATTACGGATATATTTATTTAATTCCAAGACTACACGTTTTCTTTCCCCTTCACTAGCACTGTGGCGGCTGCCCATGGCTGTAGTAGGAAGAGCAAAATGAAGGACTTTCTTTGCCCAAAAAACAAATGCTTCTCACCAAGGCACAGGGCATCATCTGCCATGACATCCCCGGATGGAGCCTCAGTTGGGCAATTCACCCTCCGTTTCTATAGTACCCAGGGCAAGGGTTTTAGAAGCGTGCCTGGCTCTATGGGCATTGCAGAGCAGAATACCTTTTCAGCCACATCAGACTTCTGCAATTATTACAGTACTTCATGCAGCAATGAGGTGTCAGATCCAGCAAGGAGTGTGATGACAGGAGCTCTGTCTGCATGTAAGAAACTCGCAGAGCTCGAGTCTCCTCATATATCACATGTATCCTAATATCACAGCAGCATTATCATAATGGCCTTACCCAACACCTCGGTGAGAATCAGCTGCGTCTAAAATACTACTCGGTATTAGCTATTCTTAAGATCAATATAATAAACAGAAATGAAATAAACCTATTAATTCCTAAACATCCTGATGGAAAGTAATTCCAAATCTGAAAGGCCTCTTTCTCTCTCTATATATATATATTTTAAAAATCAATGGAGAAGACAAAAAATAATTAATTTATAACTTCCCAGCAATGTACAACCTGTGCCTTTATTCTAACAATAAAGTCACACCAACCACAGCCTCAGAACTGTGGGTTTCTCTATAGCCTCAGAGTAATGACGTGCAGATTCATTAGTGCACTCTGCACAGGTGTACAATAAAAATTTTAAATATCCCAATAACTGAACTAAAGACAAATGGAGATTTAAAAAAACCAAAACTCACAGAGCTTTCTGATTTACTGCTCAATTAGCTTCCTGAGAACAAGAGTAAAGAAAAAAGCCAACACAACCAGCCATCTCTTTGAAATGCTTAGTCTCTTTTCCAGGTAAGAAACAGAACCGGGCTGAGGTCGGAGCCACACAGATCCCACACCAAGGCCCGCGCTGCATGCAGGAGAGAGGTGCTACTTAAACTGCTCAAACTGGTCTTTACTCAGGAGTAAGCATCTCGGGACATGGCTCCCCGTTTCCACAGGCTCAGGCGCATCTTGCTTTGTATTTAAGACTAATTAAGGTAGAAAAATTCGTCTGTGCACTGCTCCTCAAAGAGAAAGATGCTTTTACTTATTTAAAAAAAAAACCATCACTGAAGCAAACGGATTAAACTGCGTCATGCCTGTGAACAATTAACTTGAAAAGGAAAGACTGAAAAATGTTAAAGAACCTGTATTGAATCAATGATTGATGTTCTGAATAATATGAGAAAAATAAACTCAACCAATAATTGGATGAGAATTAGGGAGGAAAAAGATTTTTTTCCCTTTTATTCCAGTCAATTTCGGTTATTTAAGCAGAGTTTCAAGGGCAAAAATAATAAACAACAGGTGTCCACGAACTATGCACCAGTGCACAAGGCTAACAGGAAAGATAGAAGATAGGTAGCTAGGGAGGTAGGCAGATGAAAAGAAAGGAGAGGAAGAGATTCTAGAGGGAAGACAGGGATCATATCTAGTGAGCTGGGAAACTGCACATGACAGCTGTTAAAAAGAATTCTTTATTGGGGAAAATAATTTAAAATCTTCAATGTTAGAGTTCCGTGTGGAGCTTGAACACCAAACATTTGTATTCACTAAAATATCATTAACATATTTTTCTGGCTTTGTTTTGCTTTTACTTATTGAAAAAAATATCAGACTACTAGCTACAGCCTGGGGGGAAAAAAAAGGATGCAAGCATGGGTGCCCTGTGGAACTGGAGAACACGCTACCTTGTGCTGACAGCTGCTTTAAGTGACTAGACAGTCACTTAGCACACAACACTCTGCAGGCGGGAGGCTAGGACACAACTGAAACACAGGGCTCGCTCGGGGTGGTGGCAAATGGTGAGGCGGCAGACAGGGGAATAGCAGTGGTTTTCTCTCTTTCCTTTTTAAAACTAGATTTATCTAAGGGGCCATGATTCCCTGTGAGCCGCTTCCTCACTTTTAAAGGCGCTAAATTGCCCATCTCACAAGTAATCAAGTTGTTGTAACATCATCTATACTATTTACAGTTGGATTTTTTGGAATTGCTCCTATTATGCAAATCAAGCAGCAGATGATATATCTTGGATTTTCATTTAAAAGAACACATTCTTCCCCCTGCTGAAATCTGTAATGCTATTATAGGTCTGGTTTTCATTTATCAAGAACCAATATTTTCTTTTGCTTCACAGAGTACTCCAAATATATGCAGCTTTCTCGTTTGGATGGTATTAATTTTTCCATAGATCACATACAAAAGAAATTCCATCTGAGGATAAAAGGACCCAGTGGTAGGAGCAATAAAATTCATAATACAGCAATGATAATTTTAATAGTTCCCAAGATTTGTCAGGCATTGTCTGTATGCCAAATACTCCTCTAAATGCTTTAATGCATTAATTCATTAGATCCTAATAATTGCAGGAGATCGGTACTATTTTAAGCCTCTGCACAGATGAGGGACCTGGGGCACATAACGTCTTCAGAACAACAAGCTCTTCAGAAGGACGCAGAGCCTAGGATGCTTGCATAGGTAAGAAGTTCTTGAGAAGCATATGGGCCCTTACAGGAATGTACCTTTTAAAGAGATGAAGTAAAGAAATAGATTTATGTTTTGAAACTTTAAATATATATCCCCAAAGTGGAGAAAAACATAAACAAAGCTTTTTTTTTTTTTTAAATCAGATTAACAAGCACTAGTGTGAAAGAATGCATAAGACATAACATGGTTGATACGTTGTCATTTCTAACTCTTGCAGACAAAACCATTTAAACCTAGCTTGACAGCAGAGACACACCGCACCAGACAATAATTCTATTTGGAGCAAACCCTCTGGCTTAAGTATTTGTTTGTTTTCCCTCCGAAGAACTAATCTCTTAAAGTACAAGATTTAATATTTATTTTACTATTCATATTATTTACCTATTGATCTTTGGATTTGGAATCAACTTTCAGGAATTTAAGAATGGCAGGAAGAGTCTTACGTATCCTCATTTTATGAGAAAATAGAACAAAAGACAATCAGGCAAGGGTTCCTAAATTGCGGAGTGGCCCTGCAAAGGGCTTGTGCGTCCATGAACTCATGAAACTGGTGTGAAAAGTGTGTAGGTGCCTTTTGTTTTCCGGTGGGACAGTAAGTGTTCACTAGATTCTCAAAAGGATGCAGCTCCCCCCACAGCTCAGTGTTAATTGTACTGACATGCCCAAGGTCACACAGCTGCTCAGACTGAGATTTAGTTTTCAGTCTTCTGCCTTCTTATTCAATCATTTTTCTAATATACCTTAAAAAGTAATATTAAACAAAAAAACCACTTGAAAGCTATTTATATGTCGTTTATTCTTTGGGAAAATTTACTTTGACTGGAGTTTAAGAACACAATTGAAGGCCTCTAGCTCTTAAGATTCCTACCATAAGTGTTTCAAAATGTGTACTTCAAAATTCCTAGACAGTATTCCCAGCACAAAGGCAATGCTCTTGAATTTGGTAGGGCATGAATAGGCTCTACCTTTACGACTGCAAAAGCAGCTATCGGTGTGATTGGTCTATTGGAGAGAACAGCAGTCTTGGGCCCACATGACTTCACATGTTAGAATGTTAGCTCTGCCACTTACTAGTTATTAATCAGGAATAAGTTACTTAAGTTTGTAGCGTCAGTTTTCCCACCTATAAAAATGAATGATCACAGCTAGCTTTTGAGACTATTCTGAATACTATAGATATAACCTATGCATGCTTTTCAATACAGTATATAAACTCTATGGCATGCCACTTAGTAGGTACGCAGCTGATCATATCTATAACCTTTTGTCTTTGTTGTTGAATTAAGAAGTAGCATTGTAAGTTTTGCTTTACATGTAGACATGGCCAACAATTCAAAAAGTTCTGTGTCAATATGGCTTTTAAATTGAAATGTTAATTATAGTTCTACTAACAAAAATATTAGACAAACAGCCATAAATTGTATATTAGAAGGAAAACCCAAAACCCCCTTTATCTAGGAATGTAATAATCAGATTGAATTTTTGCTATTAGGAGGCATTACAGTAAGTAATGTGTCACTAACTGATATTCATTGGTCTATGAGAAGTTGAAGATAGTTAAAAAGATATTTGAAATAAGTAGATCACCCTTGGGAGGAGCTAGGGATAGATACATGAAACCTTCTGCAGTTGTAGGACTGGTCCATTTGAATCACAAGTGGTTCCCCACATTGTGTCATTGCCTCAGATTGGTTATTCCATGAAGTAGGAAGTGAAATACTAAAGTGTAATATCTGCACTTTATAACATAGGTTAATGCCCAATGATCAAATGGATTTTTAGGCCAGAAGTTAAGGCTGGGCGTTTGGATCCACGCTAAGTTACTTAATCACTGTCACTACCTGTGTTAGTAGGAAAGCAACATGAGTGATGTAGCTAAGGAAGCCGAGGTCTAGGGCTCACAAGAGTTCTATTCTAATTTGGGCTATATTACTGATACACTGTGCAACTCAGCACCAATTTTCCCTCTGAGCTTCCATTTTCTCATGTCTACTTTCTGGAATACTTTGGATTCTAGAAGAATAGACATGTTGCTACATATTATCTTGCGCACATATACTTAATAGTTACCATTTAGTTTTTATTTGTCACACTTATCTTAAATCATTAAATTAAATCTGTTCACCTCTCTTTTTCGGGAATTACTGTTTTCTCTTAAATATTGCTTAATCATGGGGGGGGGGGACTACAATGGTAACTGGATTGGTCAAAAATTCAATTGTGTTCCCATATTGCTTAACCTAAAACTCAACAATTGTAAGCATCTTTTAACTTGGACTCTCTTGAATTTACTCTGCATTTTCCCCAGTATAAATAAAGTTAGCATAATTTGGAACCATATCATAAAGTGTCACTATTTTCAAGGAGTTCAGTAAGCACAATGGTGCACACACAGAATTCCTGATTTTTAAAAAAAATTTTCCCCTGCCATCTTTCAAGGAGAATTGTGCTTCAGTGACAGTTGTATAATGTTTAGTACTATTAAGCAAAGATAAAGGCAATACAGATCACTATGGCAACTTCCACTCCTCTCTTTAATGTCTGTCAATTAACTCTACAAAGTAATATGAAGACAGTGACTAGGACCTCTGAGAGAACAATAAGAATCCTGTCTAATAAAGAGGTAATATGCAAACTGACCATCACACCCTCACACAAGATAGTTGCCCCCATGTGGTCAAAGATGGCCATCCCCATGTGGTCACAAGATGTCCTCCACAAGATGGTTGGTAGGGGAGAGCAGTTGTGGATGATCAGGCCAGCAGGGGAGGGCAGTTAGGGATGACCAGGCTGGCAGGGGAGGGCAGTTGGGGGCAATCAGGCTGGCAGGGGAGCAGTTAGGCATTGATCAGGCTGGCAGGAGAGCGGTTAGGGAGCAATCAGGCTGGTATAGGAGTGGTTAGGGGCAATCAGGCAGGCAGGCAGGTGAGTGGTTGGGAGCCAGCAGTCCTGGATTATGAGAGGGATGTCTGACTGCCTGTTTAGGTCCAATCCCACAGGGCCTAAACAGGCAGTCTGAGATCTCTCAAGGGGTCCTAGATTGTAGAGGGTGCAGGCTGGGCTAAGGGACACCCCCCCATACACCTGCTCCCATGCATGAATTTCGTGCACCGGGCTTCTAGTGCATAGAATAAAACCTTCACCCAAACCTTTGAGTTATTGCCATTATCGTCACTGCATGCATTGTATTTTATAAATTGTGCATGAAGTCACTTAACATTTGAACATACTTGAAAAATATGGCTTTGTGCTATCCAAGCTCCCTTTATAGTAGAACCTCAGTGAGTGGTTCTGTGGTTCCAGGTGCCAGCATCTTGTGCTTAAGAAATAAGATGATGGCTGGCCCCTTAAATGTGTGGCTTAGACTAAGACAAGATGCTGTTCATGGTTGTAATCTAGATTAAAGCTCTCTGTGTAGCTCATAAGCTTCAATTAAGTGCTTCTAACCTTTTGCATAAGAGTTGAAATGGAAAGATTTTTGGTTTCTAGGTCAGCTCTAGATTTAGACTGTATTTGTGGCACAGAGTTATAAAAAGACAGGGTTTAGTTTGATTCTAGTGTTTTGGCTTTTATACTGTAAAAATATCATAGGAATAAAATGTACATAGTTTCCAACTATCATTAAAAAGGCACATGGAGGAATATTCCTGTGTTGTTGTTTTTTTCACATACACTGCTGTTAAGATGGTAGAAAATAACAGGCTAAGGAAAACAATGACAAAGTGGGCAAAAGTACAGGGATGTGGTAGTATCGACTGACTTAAATTCTGAGTGAAAACTATGATACAATACAGCAAAGGCAGACTGACAAGTTCTTCAGCCAAGACCAAGCCAAATGCATTCTCAATTTACACCCATCTATTTTATTTCTATAATTTACTTTGCTTCAATGATGAAAAAAGAAAAGGTTTCTCTATTTGTGCCTTGGTTTAGTCTCTCATTTACTACGGCGATCATTTAAGAGACTTGAGACAAAAAAATTGCTACTCTTTTTTACATTTTAGAATGGGAAAAATACAGAGATGAAACATAAAATCTGTATGCGAATCACCCCAATTACAGTTGCTAAACAGGATTCAAGAGAAGCAGTTTTCCATTTGACACTACTCTGCCTGAAGTAGCATTGCTGAAACTTTGGTTACATCTGATCAATTTCTTTCGGCACAGCTAAAGGCTAACTCTTGAATACCTGGTATCTTCAGTGGCCTCAGAAAAGTGTTACAACATTTTTCCAACATCAAAAATAAAACTTTGAGAATTTTAAAATACATTTGTGCTACATAATACCATTCTGAGGAAAGGGGCTGTCGGTAGGGGCTTGCTGAAATGCTGAAGGATCATCCTTGTCCCTGCCAAACTGGAGATAAATGGAATGGTTGCCTTGGCGCTTACTGAGGAAGCTTGTAACAGAGTCTCGCTTTCCAATTAACTCTGGATACGAAGGAGGCAGGTAGGACTTGTTCAGAGTTATGAGATGAAGGGTGGTCATCACCGGTTTCGGAAGCAGAGAAAAGGGCTTAAAGATACCTGAATAACTACCGATGAAAATGTCTGAACTGTAAGGTTCTCAAAAGGACTGGGTCTGACGCTGGTGTTATTTAATGTTTCATGAAAACGTGAAAGAGGGTGAGCAGGAAACTTTCAAGTATGAAAAGGCCACAATGCTCTTCCGCATGCCAGTGAGATGCACATGGGACAGGGCACCTGACCGATCAGGTCAGCTGCTAAGACAAAGACGGATTTAAGGGACCGTGAACTATTTCCTGAGGACGGCAGTCCCAGGTGCCACCATCGCCAGGAAGACTAGCACAAAGCCGAGTGCTGAACATGAGCTTCTAATTGCTTTTGAAACACCGCGTGAGAGGGTTTTAGTACTGAAAGAGAGGAGTAAAAAGTATTTCCCTCATGAATCCTTTCAAGAAGTAAGGCACATTCGAAGAGCAATTCTCATCTTTCAGGAACAATCATTCCCTCTGAAATGCGCCACGATTGTGAGAGAGATTGTCAAGCAGTCCACAAACCAGGTGTCCCAGACATCGCCAAGGTATTCATCACCACATCACCAACCCTAAACCTTTAAACTGTCCCTAGTGGCTATCCACATTTATTTACAAACTGACATCTCACTCGCCCATTTTTAAGTAACAGTTACTAAGTGTCTTCTAACAATCATCTTTTTACTCCTAACCATCAGTAACCCCTCAGTGAATGGGCAACCCCACATTGCTTCCCTTAGGAACATCAAGTACATAATCAAATCTTTCATGTAGGGTAGAGGCAAAGAGGTCATGAGGGCTGCGCTTACATTATAGGATGGTGGGCTAGTGTGTGTATGTGTATGTGTGTGTGTGTGTATGTGCATGTATATCATAGGTATATTTTTATGAGAAAGAAAAAGTGAGTACCAGCATTGGCTAAATCTTAAATAACTATTTTTTTATAGCTGGCTCAATGCCCAGTTAAAGCTATATTTTCATGCACATCCTGAAACCCATGAAAATAAAGGTGTACATAAGGTCAGTATTTCCTTACCTTCTATTGCCGACAGGAGAACCCGGGAATGATCATAGGCGATTACGTTTGCATATCTATTCTTTGGTTTGTTTACTTCTAAGTTTGAATGTTCCCATGTGAACTGCTGGCCAGGGTCAATTGACTTTAAAAGAAAAACAGCACATACACGTAATCAATACTGAGTATCAGTGGATTATAGGCATTTATCACAAGTAACAAACACAATTTTGAAGAGAAAACCCTGTAGCCACACTTCACCAAGATGGCCCTAGCGGTAAAGCTGAGCACTGATACACCCAGAATCGCACGACATGATTAACCAAAGTAAAACACAGTGTAGTTACCAACATTGATTCAGATGAAAGAGAAAATCAATACAGGTGTTCTGTGAATATTGGAAAGGCAAGTTTTATTATTATTATTTTATTTTTCCATTTTTTCCCTATGCTGCTGTAGTTTACAAGTTACCCTGGTTCAATCTTCCTTCCCGTTCTGTGACATTATTTTATCTTGTTTGCTCTGCCCTGTTCTTTCCTATCTGGACCTAATCTCAATTTTTAAATTGAGTACTTTTTCCCTGGTTTCACTGGGCACAGCTTTCCTGACCTTTCTTCACCTACAGGCTTCCATCTTGATGGCAACTTAACATTTTGTCTATTTCTCTGCAACACATTATGGCCAATATCACAAGGCAATTTGTACAATTCAAACAGTTGAGAGTAGCAGTAAAGAAGGCAGGTTAGTTAAAGCAATCATTTTAGAATATTAATTTGTAACCCAATGCAGATAGAATCTAAATGCTTTTCTATTTAAATGGTGTTTCCTATTGTTCATTATGTGTTATCATGTTTACAACATTTGCTTCATTTTACCCTTTAAACTTATTTTGATTTTTAGTGCATTTCCTTAATGCCTTAGTCCAACCACTTATTCAAAATTAAAATAAATATTGCCAATATAATATGATATGTAACTTTCCATACGTCAAGTAAAACAATGATTTCGAAACTGAATCTAGGCTTCCGTTATAACATCTTGGGAGATTTATTTTCCTGCAATATTATGAAAATCAAAACGTATTTTCTTTTATTATAAGAAACTGACTTTTTTATACTTGTAATTTCATGGTATATGGAAACATGAGTTTAGTAATTGCATAAACATGATTTTAAGTGATCAAAATCAAGCTTTCAGAAACAATTAATGTTAAATTAAGTTTATGTACAGGTGAAAATTTTAAAAAGTAAAGATAGTATGTTATGTTGATAGAATTTTTAGCAGTCATTTTTGATGCTGGGTATTTTCCATCCTTTTATGTGTATATATTAGAATTTGAAAATAAGACGTATCTGATGGGTGTCACAATATTAAAGATGCATACATTTTATATTAAAGGGACAGAGTTCAGCATGATAATAAAACTCACCAGTGTAAAAAGTCAAGCTGATTAACAGTCATGAACAGCCTCTAAACATGCTAACATTCTCAGCAGTACAGATTGCAGCCTCTAATTTATGGAGGATTTAACCCACTTTTCCTTTCTTAGCCTATGCTAATCTATATATAAACTAGTGGATCATTAAACAGTATTCAGCAAAATGATCATCCATGCCTTAGACTCTAAAGAACAGTGTAATTAGGGGTCTTTCTAGTTGGTTCTTCCAAGGAAACTCATCATCTCTCTGCAGACTGTACTTTCCAAGTATTCCAGGAGCTAAAGGGAGCAAAGCACTCGTCTGAGTGGACGCCTTCAAGTCAACCTTGAACTCTCACACAGCTTCATTCAGCGACCAAGACCAGATTTAAACATTTCTCGATCCAGTCCCCACATCCAGTCCTTCAGCATCTGCTGTCTCCTTAGAATATCTCCTGTAATCTCTCGTGCCAAGTGGTCTTTCCTAAGCAAAACCCTGGGCAGATTAGGCTCCTGTTTAAGAACTCCCACTGGCTCTGAGTGACCTACAGCCTACATTCTGAAGTTCTCAGCCACAGTCCTACCTATACATTTTCACTCATATTTGCATCTAAAAGATGGCTCAACCTATGGTTTGACAAGTGATTTTTTTTTAATGAATTGAATTGATGAATAAATGTTGTTGATAAAAGTTCATCAAGAGAAAGTCATGGAGTAATTCCTCCATATAAGATGAAAGCTAGAGAACAGACTATGGAAACTGCATTGTACAGTGTACTCACCTTAATATTTTTACACTCGTTAGCATATGGCTTAGTAATTCAATATATGAGCTGGAAATTATAACCATCACTGACATTATACTGATGAGCATTACTCAGCACATACGCTTCTTGCATATTAGTCTCTAAAATATACCAAGAAACTCCTAATCTCACTGAGCTAAAGTCTTTGGGTGGAAGATATTACAGTCTCTGATGGCCTAGTTACTCAGGCTGTGATCACTCACAGGTGGACAATGACATGAATTTAATTAGACCAATGAAATTGCATCTACCCACTCAAAGATGCTGTTAAAGTAAGGTGACCAGATGTCCTGCTTTTGGTGGGACAGTCCTGATTTTTAACAGTTTGTCCCACGTCCTGTGGAGTTTTAAAGAAGTCTCGATTACTCTTTGTAATATTTTAAGTAATAATAAAAAAAAAAATAAAAAAAAAGACTCCCCCCCCGATCAATGGTGTACTGCTTTAAATCTGGTCACCTTATGTCAAAGTCATGTCCATTTCCATTCTTGCCACATATTCTCAGCCATCAGCATGTTTTGATACCTGCATGGAAGAGTTCATGAAAGCTGACACAAGTGCAGCCATTTAAAAGTAGAACCAGAGCAGCCAATTCCAGAAGAACTGCCTTGTACACACTGTTTTCTAAATCTTTGGACACACCCTAACACAATTGTTTTACAAACCAGTGTTTGCAACGTCAGCAGGAAATCAGGCATCCTGATCACAAGCACTAATGATTACAGACTCTCTATCTGGAGATAGAATCAGTAACCAACCACATATAGTCAAGAGTGGCTCAGCTTGTTAGTACCAATAGGAATTCTTCCTTCTTTTCATGCAATTGTTCCTTTTCTTTCCTGATAAAAAGCCCTTGCCTTCCCTCTTTAATCAAGACACTATCTGAGTGTCTGCCTCAGAAACTATGTTCCCACGAATTGTAATTATTTGATCCTAAATCAATGCTTGTTACCTCTCATTTTGGCTTTTTCATTTTAGGTTAACAGTTTAAAAACTGGTAATGGAAACATGAGTTATACATCACATATATTAATATGCTTATGTGCAAAATACAACCCAGAAGACCTGTAAGTAACAGGATCATTATAATAATAGCTGCCTGGTCATTATGCTCTACACCCAGTAGGCTGTTTAATTTTGACAAAATTTGTGCACAGTGTGTTTGTGTGTATGTGTGTCCCTCAGCCCAGCCTGCATGCTCTCCAATCTGGGACCCCTTGAGGGATGTTCGACTGCCCATTTAGGCCTGGTGGGATCAGGCCTACATGGACAGTCAGACATCCCTCTCATAATCCAGGACTGCTGGCTCCCAACTGCTTGCCTGCCTGCCTGAATGACCCTAACCACTTCCTTGCCAACATGATTGATGCCTAATTGCTCCCCTGCCAGCCCGATTGCCCCCAACTGCCCTCCCCTGCTAGCCTGGTCACCCCAACTTTCCTCCCCTGCAGGCCTGGTCCCCCCAACTCCCTCCCCTGCAGGTCTGATCACCCCCAACTGCCCTTCCCTGCCAGCCATCTTGTGCATTGGAGTGATGGTCATTTTGCATATTACTCTTTTATTAGATAGGATTGTGAGGTAGGTGCTGTTGTTTCTCCATTTTGCAGACAAGGAGATTGAAGTGAATGAAGATTAATTCAATAAATCTTACTCAAAGCCTTCTCTGTGGCAGGCGCTATATGATCTAGAATCATACATTCACCTTCAACCCCAGATCTGCATCACGTCAAAGCCCAGTTGATGACTAACAGCTCTAATCACCGAGCCATGATGTCACTTCACTATTGAAAGGGTCACTGCAAAACGGAGAAGCCCCACATATGAAACACCTAAATGTAACTACTCTCTATAGCTCCCTAGTCTGAATGCCGTTTGCTCACAACTGATCATCCTGTGTCATTCTGGGGCAGTTACCTTAGAAATCCAGTTTTAAAAATGAGGTTGGCTTCACATGGATGATAAAACAGATGGGGTGCATCTTACATTTATACTCGTTTTACACGGATCAAACAAACATTGATTAAATAATGCTGACTTGTCTTTGTGCAACACATACTCATCCATCTGTATCTATCCATCTGACTGAACATTTAACAATACACAACACAGGTATTATTTTGGAGCTTGTCAGAATTCTGAGAGGAGTAAACTCAGTAAAGAAAAATGAATTACTAGTAGGTAAAATATAAGATCTTGCATTTTCAGTAAAAAAAACCTGGTTGAGCAAAATCAAATTTCAATTATCTGTGTTAATGAGGCAAAGATATCATGAATGAATAAGACCCTAATTCTCTAAACCCACTGTCTAGGCTTTTCTTAGTGCTGGTGATGACACAGTTGCTTTGCCTCTTTGTTTTCTGGCTTTTCTTACTGAGACCCTCCTAAAGAAAAATAAAAAGACCAACATAGAGAAAGATCAACACAGCTCTGAAGTGACAGAGAAGCTGACTTCCACGTCAATGTTGTATTTTTGACTAGCCCATTATGTCTAGATATCTTTCTATTATAAAGATAAATGAGGCTACCCCAATATTATTAAAAATTTTGAAATAAGCCCCCTTGTTCCTAATGGAGTCAACTTCTTCCTGCTATTAGTATTGGGTTTCCCTGAGCTTGATTCTCAGGTACCTCTGCTCATCCTCCTGGCTCTATTTATCCAAACAACTTTTACCTGGTTATTCCTTCCTTCCTAGCACTTCATCCAAAGTTCTAGAGCAGGAATCTTGGCCAGGTCTTCTTTAGCTTCCACTGAGGGGAATTTTATGAGTTGAAAATAAAGCACACTGGATATTTTTTCAACCATAAGTTGATTGATATTTTTAAAAAATACTTTATGAAACTTGTACATGACATTGTTACAGCATTTATAAACAGGAATGCTATTCCTAAAATTTACCTTTATTTTTCCAGTCAATCAGCAAGGCCCTTGAAAGGTAGGTACTGAATGAACACTATGGAGCATCTAAAACTTTACTAAGATGCCAAAATATTTAACATCACTTCTCTATCTGCACACATGGCCACTTGGCATGACACACACACACACACACACACACACACACACACACACACACACCCTCAACTCCTCCCATAGCTGTTGACTGAATCATTCTAATGTTAACAATAATCTTCACCTTAATAGCAATAGGTTTGCCTTATAAAGGGAAAACACACCAAATAGAAAGAAAACCTCTCAGTTATTTAATAAAGGGGAAACCTCAAGTTGACACTTGCTAAAACCAAATACTCTGCATTTACATAGTCTTTAAGGTGATGATGCGCAAGGTCTAATTTGTGGTTGTTTTCTTTTAATCAACTAGAAGTTTGTCTTCAAATAGATGAGTGAGAAAAAAGATATACATAACTGATGGCTTTGTAATCTTTCATTGTATTTTCAATAAAAAGATTTAAAAATATAAATATTTACATGTAATAATTATAGCAATTAACACTTACATATAATATTTATTGTTGCTTTTTTGGTGTGTGTGCTTCACATGAGTTAACTCATTTTATCTTACAAAAACCCTAGAAGTAGTTATTATAAAAATTCTGTAGATTAGGTTTTGGGCTCGATCCCCAGTGTGTGGGGTATGACCATCACTCACTCATGGTCAAAAGCTGATAGGTGGAGTAAGCCAGGTTTGAAGACCTGGCATTCTGTTCTTCCAGTCTGAGTGCCTAACTGCCATCTGTGCTTCATCTATAACCAAATTGGAGAAGGTTCCTTGAGTGTTTCACACATGCCTTTCAATTTTTCTCTGGAAACAATGCAAGGAAGGCTGGATCAAAAATCTCTATAAACTCAAAACAAGAATATTCATAAATTTGCACATCAACTTACAGTCATTGAGTAAAATTATATCCTAATGTAAGAGTGACTATATATATATATATATATATATATATATATATATATATATATATATGCCCAGCAACCTTTATGGCGGAACGGCCAGAATGACCGGTTGCTATGACACGCACTGACCACCAGGGGGGCAGACTCTCAATGCAGGAGCTTCCCCCTGGTGGTCAGTGTGCTCCCACAGGGGGAGCGCTGCTGAGCTAGAAGCCAGTCTCATGGCTGGCAAGTGCAGCAGCGGTGGCAGGAGCCTCTCCTGCCTCTGAGGCTGTGCTAATAGCAGTGAGCCCAGCTTCTCAGGCACTGGGCCTAAGCTGGCAGGCAGACATTCTCCAGAGGGTCCCAGACTGCAAGAGAATGCAGGCTGGGCTGAGTAACCCCCCCCCCCCCCCGCCGAGTGCATGAATTTTGTGCACAGGGCCTCTAGTTTTTTATAAAGCTCAAGACATCCTCTTAAAGCAAAGTCCTTTAAATATGGTTCTGCAAGATTCTGAATTATCTGCCCAGAAAAAAAAAAATGTAATTCACATGTATAAAACATCACACAATACCAATTGCTCTGTATTCTACTTTCCTTCACCCCATCAGGAGAAAAACCTCAAAATATTCCCTGTAGAAACTCATCAAAGAGAAACCACAAAAAAGATACATCCTGTGTCTGTGTGTGTTTTAAAACAACTAACAGAAGTGTAATTACATAGGAGGAATAGACCAGCTACTTGACTAGCCAAACTATGGGTCAGACTAACCGTCCCTTTTACAGGGAACTGAACTTTCAGTGACCTTCTCCAGAGAAACACTATTTGCCACATTGTTCCCCAGCAGCAGGCTCATTTTGTCCTAAGAGTGGTTCCCCCCCCCACCCACGCCAAATATTCCAAAATGCTTTCTGAGGTTTAGAAGAGCGATCTGCCATTGAGTGTGTATTTCTGTAATGAAGATTTTTTTTCATTCTCATTCGTTTATACTCTTTTTCCCAGTTTGAAAATGGTAAATTAATATGTATCCATTGGAAAAAGACCCACGTTTGCATAGCGGGGAAGGGCTATATTTTGCACAATTATCAGAAGCCTGCAATTGACATAATGAGTACTTTCTTCAAAGAGAAGAGCATGAGTTCAGTTGAGTCTGATGATGCTTTAAAAACTGGAAAGTACGATGATGAGCAAAGTCTGGCGGTCATAGCGCCTGATTAGCTTTGGCAAGTCTTTAGCTTGGGCCTGTTTGCTCTGTGCTTCTCTTTCTTACTAACACCATTCCAGGGTCAGGTCTGTGCCCTCATTTCCTCCAATCTCCCTTTATCCAACCTGTCATCAACACCTCCTAAATCTTTCCTTATAAAAAGACATCTGAGCACATCACCATTAGAATCTGAGGATTTAACTACTTTTCAAGATTCTCAGTGTTAACTAATAAGTGGATATGGCCATTCTCTACCTTGGATAGTAGGAAGATGGTACATATGATAAAATGGCATCAACTTTACATGTTGTCTAATGGTTTGATTTCAAATTCTTATCATAAAATATTATGTAACAAGTAGTCATAGAAAATTACCTATAGCAATAATTTATTTATGTACATAATTAGAACTGATATATAGAGAACTAAATAGGATAAACTATATTCATAGTGAAGCATCCAGCCATATGAGGTATTTCCAGCAATGCTTTGATAAACATTTTCTCCTAAATCATATCTCAGCACTAAGAATGAGTTAGTTTATTTCTCTGAGGATACTATTTACTCCTAGAACTATGCTGAACTTCACCTAACTTACTATGGATTCAAGATGATGAAAAACAATAACAATCCAACAACAAACACTGTTTTTCTTTCAACTCAGTAGGACAACACTACCTGATCTCTAGAACACCGATAAACCTTTCACTGCTTTATATGTATGATTGAGGAAAAGAGTATTTTTCAGGCATCCTTTCAAATAAGAGTTCAAAAAAAAGGTAGAATTTTAAGCTCTGAAGATTTAAAGTCCAGATTTTATTTTATTACTATTATTTTACTTTTTACCAAACTCTCTTAACATGCTCCAACATTTTCCCAGCTGCTACTAAATGCGGAACAGACATACCTAGTTCCCAAAGGCAGTGTTTCTAGAGGAATGATAACAATGATACCTCTTAGTCCTAATGTTTTAGTTTTATCTATTCATCTCCTCCACCAAATTAAGTGCATAAGAAATGGACAGATAGAATTATAATTGACAGTCTTAAACACTAGAGCTTCGTGGAGAATCATTTTGCAAATATAATTCACACACGAGGATTTCTGATGTTATTTGGAAAAGCAAAAAGAATTACAATTTTCCAGACAATTTGGGTCAAAAAATGTTATTTGAAATGTATTAAACTGCTCTGTCTGAAGAGAAAATGTTGACTGAATTGCTAGAAAGTAACTGCAGTATTTATTAAAAGAATTATGTGTAGGTAATAAATAAAAATATCTATTAGATGAAATGGATGTGCAGCATTTCACACAATGGCGTCTTTTCTTTTGCATGAATAACAGGGCACTAGTTTTTGTCAACAAATTCACAAGATGAATGCATTAACTCCTCATCACTCTTTGCAAATGCTGACACATTTGTACAGACCCAGTCATACTAAGAGAAATAATATGTTTAAAACACCTTATACATTGTTATTGCTAAGAGAATGGGAGAGATTTTGCTTCCTCCTGCTTGAGTAGGAATATCTTGATTTAAGACAATCTTGGCAGCCAGGGAATGTCTGCTTTCTCCCTAGCATTGGAGCATAAAATTAGGGCGATTGTCCAGTTGATTTAGCCCTCCCCCCTAAAAAAATCAAATTCTAGAAATTGATTTTTTCTATATAACAATATGTCCATCAGGTTCCAAACTGGCAGAGATAAGTACAACAATAACAACAACAACAAAACCCCAAACACAAAAACAAACAACAAACCTCACATCTAATTCTCACTGTTTCCATTTCATTTCACTCTGGAGACCTGATCATTCAGAAATCGCATGGAAAAGGAAGTTCAAGAGAAGAATCAATTGAATGAATGGATGGATTGGTTTCATAATTGTTGTGTGATGCATGTTACAACAGCACTTTATAAACAACAGAATAAGGGAAAGAGGGTAGATAAACCATCCTCTTGACTTTCGAATGTTTAAGGTTGAGATTTAGCTGATAACATTAATTCTTCTTGATTAAATGTGGAAATGTATAACCTAATTTTAAACACTGCATTTCCCCCCTCTTACTTTACTTTGTATCCCATAGACACGTATATTTTAGGCTTTCAGCATTGCCTTGCTTGCCTTTTAATAAAAAGTTTCTTTGTTAAATCTTTGTTTCTTTTTCTCCTGTATTTATTTTCAGATCTAAGAGGAAAAACAGATAAACTGGCAAATTGAAATATGTCTGAAGGCATTTTTGTTCATGTTTAGTCAAAGCCTTTCATATCCTTTTTCTGGTTCAGAAAAAAGTAAGAATTATATATCTCAAATGAAATTAGAATACGTGACACCTCCTCCAAGTCTGTGATAATGGAAAATCCCACATAATCCCTTAAAAAACTCTCCCTCTCCCTTCCATCCCCATTTGCATTCAATGCAACTATCTAGTTGAAACACAGAAATTCCCATGTATATTTTGGGCACAGTATTTATATCAGAGCCCCTTGCTGTTAATATCATCATTCCTTCAGTAAGGTAACAGTAGGCTGTACTGAATAGAGGTTTCTAATTACGCGAGATAGACCATTTACAATCTAAATTGTATATTTTCTTCTCTCATTCATGTGACAAACTAAAAAGGCCAAAACAATACAAAATTTTAAAGTTTCCTTTCTTTCTAAACGAAAATATTAATTTGCTGTTAAAAATATATACTGGTTTTATAATATATACTGGTTTTATAATATAAAACTAAAGATTATTCTCGGTAAAATATATTACAAAAATGTCAGTACATTTCAGGGAGGAAGGGAAAGAGAGACAAACATCAATGATAAGAGAGAATTACTGAAGGACTGCCTCTTACACTGGGGATTGAACCTGCCACCAGGCATGTGCCCTGACCAGGAATCAAACCTTGACCTCCTGGTTCATAGGTTGATGCCCAACTACTGAGCCACACTGGCCGGGTGGTAATTTTATATATTAGCCCTTTGGAAAAAACTGGAATCGCCTGAGCATATCACTATAGGGGCTGTAATTTTTCTGATGTTGTATACTAAGTGTTTAGCATATAGTTGATTTTAAAATGTATTTGTAGAATGTCTGAAATGCATTACAGGCAGGCCATATGGCAACAACGACATTTACCTCAGAACCTTTGAAACAGTTTACTAAGTTTCCCCTTTGAAGATGTGACTATAAACTAAACACACATTAGACCAGCCCAGAGATATGTAAGACCACTGTAAGGAAACAGTGGTTCCCTGGCTCACACTTGGTTATAACCTGATTCATGAGAAGGGAAACCCTTTGGCGCCACTGAGATGTATTAGGGTTACGCGCCAGAGGCTTTCCTGGGCAGTGTTTGGGGGTCACAGGGTGCTGGGAATCATCCTGCAACAGTGGAGATGTCAGAGCTGAATGGGAGACCAGGGTGGGCATGGAGGGTTGCGGGAGCAGAGAGGGTCAGGTGCTAGACAATCACAACCAACTTGGAGAAATCACAGCGTCTCTGAATGCTTCCACATGCCACTGTTCTAAGCTGTTTACATGCATCAACTCATTTTACCTTCACAACAGTACAACGGGCGTTAAAGTGCTACCACTCTTATTTAACACAGGAGAACACCGAGACACAAGAGTAAGCACTTGCTCAAGGTCACACCGCTAGGGAGCGGCAGAGCTGGGGTTTGAAGCCAGCCTGTCCACCTTCAGAGCTGGCACTGCAACGACCACACTGCTCACGTCTGAAGAGCTCACAGCTCGGTGAGCAGGTCTGCGTGGAGAGAGAGATGGACAGATGGCAGGTTCTGTTAAATATCGAGTTCACTGACGCACTCTGTCACCTGGACTGGTAGGTGGGGAGAGGTAATGAGAGCAATGTCTGCAGAAGGACACTTCGTTCTACTTATGTACTCTGCTGAGGTAGGAGGGGAACATTAAGGCCAAAATGAGAGAAGGTGGCTGGCCTGACCCAATGCTTCACCTTGTTCAACTTCTCTATAGAGCTGCATAGAAGAGAGAAACAGGAAGAGGACAGAACATGTGAGGGTCACACACATTTCCCCTGCACACTGCTCAGCCACCAAGTTAGCCTGTTCAGACTATAACTGTTTTCCTTCTTCATGGTAGAGGATAGCAGAACTGTCGGGCTACACGTAGGTTATGCGTGTTCAATTATGAAGGAAAAGAATAACTTTAAAGAACTGATTTTATATATGAATCATTTCTATAAAAATAATTTTATTCTTTATTCATGCTACAACAATTTTTAAAAATTTTGTCTAATACTTTATAACATTTAAAAGCTATTATTAAAAATTTGGTATGATTATGCTACAATTTCATTTTTAGTTGCACTGGAAATGGAACCGCAGACTTATTCTACTGCTTGGGTATTACACAATTCAACCATCGTACATGTCTTCAAATAAAATATGTTCTTTATCATGCATGTTTTCAAAAAATATCAAAGTTCTTTCACAGGGTGAGGCCTGGGTTGGGGCCACTTTGCCTTCCCATCTGACTCATATGCATCCCACTGGGCACCTTCCTCAAACTAAACTGGTCACTGATTCATCACCTCCCTAGCTTTAGACTTCGGACATGTGCTCAGGCACTAAACTCTGTCTAACTTCTCTTAAAATAAAAACCCGGACAAGTCTTTCTCCTGGACAAGTGTAGAGGAGAGTCACTTTAGATCATTTACAACAGTGGAAAAATTAGGAAATAGCCTTTCGCATAAGAAGGGACTGGTTATAGTAGGAAAAACATATGAAGCTATGGAAACTGCTACAAACATAAAGATACAAACATAAAGATTTCCACATTCTTTGTTGTTGTTAATTGTCACCCAAGGATTTTTTTCCCCTATTGATTTTTAGGGAGAGTGGAAAAGAAGGGGAAAGACAGAGAGAGAGAGAGAGAGAGAGAGAGAGAGAGAGAGAGAGAGAGAGAGAGAGAGAGAGAGAGAGAGAGAGAGAGAGAGAAACATCAGTGTGAGGGAGACATGCCCACTGGTTGCCTCTTGCATGATCTGGGCTGGAGATGAAGCCTGCAGCCCTCCATGGGCTGACATTCTAACCACTTGCCAAACCAAACCAGCTAGGACCACATTTATTTTAAAAAATATGTACGTTTTTGTTGATTTCAGAGAGGAAGGGAGAGGGAGAGAGAGATAAAAACATCAATGATGAGAGAGAATCACTGATTGGCTGCCTATGTGCCCTTACTGGAATTGTACTGTGACCTCCTAGCTCTTAGGTCGACACTCAACCACTGAGCTACACTGGCTGGGCTCATATTTTCTTGTAAGTAAAAAAGTTTAAAGCAGTTAAAATATATACATATATACCCACATACTGGATGTATATATAATCACGCAGCATGTATGTATATAAATGTGAGTAAATATAAACATAAATATATATGTGTGTGTGTATATGTATGTATGTGTGTGTATATACATATACACATACACGCACACATATATATTCCAGAATGTTATATATATATCAATGCTGCCAGCACTTATCTCTGGGATGAGGGTACTGATCATATTAATTAAGCAAGGAAGCCCTTAGACTGAGGTGCCCTAATGCTATGGTGGCTCCTAAGAAACCAAAACCTAAGCCTGTAAATGTAAATACTCCAGATGACAAAATCCAGACCCTAAGGACAACCAGTCATAAACAGCCAATCCAATCATGCCTTTGCTTCCGCAGTTTCTCTATGAAATATTTCCCCGGCTCCTGTTATGGGAGAGCTCATCTCTTTAGGTTTGCCGCTGCCTCATTCTAATTAATTTTTGCTCAAATAAACTCACAAAATTTTAAATAAGCCTGTTTATCTTTTAACAATAATTATTTCAAATACTTCAAGGTTTGTTATCTGTATTCTTTAATTTTTCAATTTGTGAACATTTTACTACTTTCCAAAACTTAAGACACTTTCTGTAAGCCACCCCCATAGTCCACAAAGTAGTGAAACTGAAATATGAATGCAGACTTTTCTGACTTTGGGAGTCAGCTCTTAACTATGAACTATTACACTCTAGTTCATATGTGTAAGTAATAACTCTAAATTCACTATCACAAAGTTCAATTCTTTATTGTAAAACTGTGGTCAGCAGGGACAACAGGTTAAATAACAGATGTCTGTCAGCTTGGTTTAATGAGAAATTCATATCACAGCACTTTTCACTTCCAAAATTTTGAAGATAAAAGACTAGCTATAGCTTTCTATATTGTTAGATTTGAATAAAATTCTAATTAGATTAAAAGGAATGGCAGCTCCAGTATAATCTTTACCCTATATAATTAGAAACAAAGGCATAGGATTTCAGTCTCTCCCATTTCCACCTCCCAACCCCCCCTTCTTTTCCCTCCCTCCTTCTCTATTTCCTTTCCTCTCCTCTTCCTCTCACTTACACACCACAAATTGTACAAAGAGAGGAAGCTGACAGATATTAATTCCTTGGAACTGAATAGCCACAGTAGAACAAAGGCTAGAGCAATATTGGCAAAAAGGACTGGGAATGGTTAGAAACCAATAACTCATGAATAACAAGTCTGCATAAACAGTTTTAATGACTATTCTAATGGTTTAATGGATGGCACTTTAATAGGATTTCTAGTACAATCCTGAAAGCTTGTCTTCCATAAACCTGTCATTAACAAAGAACTGGACTGCTTCACCACATAACCATAGTCTACTGAACTGAATACACAAAAAATTATAGCAGCTGTCATTGTGTATTACCATCCTCATCACACGTATTTTGTTAACTATTGTGAGAGAGACAGCTACATGCTCAAAATGTAGGTTGCCACTGAAAGAGGCGTATTTATTAAGAGGGTTCAGTAGAAATTATACAAAATACAACAGGAAGCTCACAATTGTAATGAGTATGAAGACAGCAGAAGAAACAGTAACTGGGATCCAAACACAGAGGTGTGTAAACATGAAAACTTGCAATATTCACTGGTGTTGTCTTTGAAATAAAATATGGAATTCCTTGGGTAATTAGTTATGGATCCTTACAGCACTGATCCCACATTTGTCTTATATTATTCTGTCTTTATTGCCTGTACTGACTTAAAGTTCTTGAAAGTCAGAATTGCCTTGCTGTGTCTGTCAGTGTGCACACCAAATCAATACATATGTTGAATTGGTTATAATCAGCCCTAGCGGATAATCCTAAATTCTAGCCCTTGGCTGTTTTTTCTCTATCCATGTCAGAGGTCCTCAATTCTGACTTTTCACATTGGCGTACCTCTTGTCTGGAGAGCACTTTCCTATATCCTTTGTGTTTGTCTAAATCCTACCTTGCTTTCAAGGTTCAGCTCAACTTGCGCTGTCCCAATCCATGCTTGCCTGGAGAGCTCGCCCACACACTTCCACACGCACCTACCACCATGCATCACAGCGTGGCACATCCACTGGGCCATTAGTTATGTTCAGACTCACGGCATTTTTCTTTTAAATTCATTATTTTAACGTACCCTTTCATTTGATAATTCTTCCTATTGTTTGTATGAAACACCTCTATTATTTAATATTTTAAAAATTACACTTTATATTCAATATTATTTTATCTTAGCTTCAGGCATACAGCATAATGGTTAGAAAATCATATACTTTACAAAGTGATCCCCTAGATACCTCCATTTGGTAATTCCCAATTCCCCAACTCTACTGTAAGTTTCTGAACAAAACACTGTCTACAATATAACTTTGGAGTCTGTGGGCTTGCTCAGTAAAGGTGAAAGTAAAAATGTTGATGCCATTTTTAACAATATCAGACTTTTGTCTGAATTTCTGTGCAAGTCTTTTGAAATTGAGTTATTATTATTTTTTTTGCAATTGCACTGTCACCTTCAGATTTAGAATTCTGAGATTAAACATGTATCCAAAGATTTGAACTTGAAGGTAACAGACTATATTCCCCATCAATGCCGACAGCTATAAATTCACAGACTTTATAGCAATCTCTACTGATTATCAAGACAAACGAAAAGCCCATTGCCGAAGGTGAAGTTCATTAAAGTTGTACAAAATGAACAGGAAAAAAAAAACCTTTCTCAGATCCAATTTTGGAAAAAAAATATGAATAGATACACCCTTCATAGAGGATCTGTATATATCTATTTATAAGAAATGCTACTGTAAAATTGACTCTTTTTAAAAAAAATTGAAAGCATTATCAATCAAGCAATTCAATAAAAGTAAGCATAATTTTATGCTGAAAAAGAAAAATAACTATACATAAGTTTATTTAAAATATTTCTTGATTAAAGAAAAAAATTAGGTTATAGGCTCTGCTCTTTATTACACAACATAGGTCTTATTTAGTCCACTTTGAAGGTACACTTTGATAATTTAACAAGATGGCAAACAAAACACAGAGAGGCTAAATAATCTTATAAATAGTAATATGAGTAAACTAATAAACATAAAGAACATTTTCTAACAAACGGGGCCTTTTTTACAAAGAGAGACATAAAAATACAAATAGCTTATCTTAGACAATGAATTGTAAGGGAAGAAGAGAAAGAGATCTATATTATACCTGATCAACTTCTATTTCTTTCTGTTGGTACATATTTCATCAGTTAGGGAAATCTTGGTTGATATTACAACATAAAATATTATGCTTGATAACTTCTCCCAAAGTTTAGAGAAACATTAAGATGTTCTGCCATGGAAACATAATAAAGAAAAAATGTGGTTCCTTAACCTTATTTGACATACATTAAAATAACAGAATATGAAAAGGGAAACATGAGTTTTCTCCACAGGGGGCCAAAAAGCTAAGAGTTTGAAGCATTTATTTTTCTGTCCAAGAAATTAGCAACTGTAGAGTCTGAAGAACAGATTTTTAGATAGCTGCTAGCACTCTAACTGGACTTCTAAAGCCCTAAAATTATTGAATGTTAGAAAAATAATTCAACAACATGTCACCTTTCACATGGTAGATATAACAGAAAAAGACTAGTATTATATTGGAGGAACACTCATAGCTGCATGGTATTGGAATCCCTATAAAAATCCAGTTATTGAAGCTTTGGTCTAAAGTTTCGCTAAACTCTGAAGGAATCCTTAGACTCAGAATTCAGGCAAGGATTATGTATTATTCATTTCTGTGCCCTCAGAGTCTAGAAGAGTACCTGGCACATAGTAAGAACTCAGTAAATGTCTGTTGCAGGACACAAACTGAATATAAAGCTGGAAAAGGAACAAAGACCTTTAAAGAAGCAGGCATTCCTGTTTTGGGACTTTTTTTTTAGAGGCAGCCAATATATTTAGAATTGGTCTCCCATTGTTCTCAAGGAGATTTGGAAGAAATAAGCAGCTTTGTTTCATTTGTTTATTCCCTAACGAAAATTATAATCCTTGGTCTGTGGCTTCACAATTGGTTGCTGTGGGAATGATTACAGATCAGAAACAAAAAGATTATATCCCTTTTCAAGAGCAAATGAGTAGCAAGAGCAGATGAAGTCTTAAGGAAACAAAGATGTTCTTTTCATGCAAATATTTTTATGATAAAACTATAGAGAGACAAATAAGGAAACTACCACTCTTTGTGAAATTTGCTGGCAGATTTCTAGCTTTGAGGAAAGATGCTATCTCCCTCCAGAGTTGGCCTTGAGACAGGAATACTCCAGGTCACTCCTCTTTACAGATACTGGCAGAGGAGAAAAAGTGAGTTCTGCAACCAGCATCCTTATGCTGCTGTAGTTCAGGCAGGGGACTCAATGTCTTCCCTGTCTGCATACCGATCACTGTCAGGGAGGTGGATCTTGCCACACTATCCTAACAATGCATTGTCCAAGGGAGGTCCACTAAAGAAAGCCATCAGCGGGTCCTCCACCCAGACAGAAGACCCCTGTCCATGTCCTCGCTGCTCCTCTGTCCGCACAGGACATTTGCTGTGGGGCAGTAATACTATAACACAACATGGCATCCTTATTCATGACCTGATAAGTGAGACCCCTCTTGGTATCACATGACTATGCTTGGGAAGTGGTAGATAGATACAAAGAGCACACAAGATTCCGGTTTCATTTTTTTGAACGGATTCCTGTATTCGCTGCGGACATATTTACCATGCTAAGTCACAGGGACAGTCCTGCAAGATACATTCCCTACCCTAAGGAAGCTTTCATTCTAGGGGAAGATAGACAAGTAAAACTATAACGACTGCAGTCCCATGCACCACCATGGATTCAGCCACAGCACAGGGTAGATCACATCTGCCCTGTGCACAGTGACAGGCACCTGTCTCACCCTAATGCTGGCCTTCTGTGCTCATCCTTCCTTCAGACTCTGACACTGAGCATTTTTTAAGAACTCCACAGAGCCAACAGCTCCCTCCTCCACCAGGGGCTTAAAAACAATGCCCGCTAAGGAAATATAAATCTTCACTAAAACGTTGGGGGGGGGGGAAGCTTAGTGGTTTCCTTGGCTTTTTATAATATACCCACTTAATAGTCAGATATAAAGTATATCCGCTAAACTGTACACTTTAAAATGGTGCATTTTATAATAAATATTTTATATCTCAATAAGTGTCAAAGACAAATATATAAAAAATATATATCATGCAAATTTATTTTTGACTTAAACCATTTTGTTCTTTCAACAGTCAAAAATCACCTCTTACCACAATCCTTGATAACTATCTAAATTCCTAGTAACTGTTTATGAGGGTTCTCTTATAGAAAGCAAAACTTCGGTCTTTCCAGTTACCCTGTCTTTAAAATGTGTTATTGATACTATTGTAATTAACTAGTTATGAATAACACGAAAGGAACAAAGAGAAGGTTATCTATTACAGGCATGTCATTTGGACAGCCTCACCAGGAAGCTAAAGCTTTATACTCCCCGGGAGCCACCAATCTATCCCCCACAGGGCGCGGGGAGAAGGGACCGGAATGTAGGCAGACACACGCCCAGTGAGGTTGGGGTAATGCCTGGAAGGCATTCGCCCATCAGTCACAACTGGGCACAGGTCATTGCTCAGAAGGGGTGCGGCCACTGCAAGATGGCAAAATTTGGGTATTTAAACCTCTCAAAAAAGAAATTCACTCTCTTGGTTCCTCTTAGGCTCTTGAGACTCTCATTGCTCAGGGCGCGCTCTCCGGTATTTGCCTACGTGGCCCACAACCATGTGGACCCCCACACATGACGGATAACAGGACTGCTGCCATCGTGATGCTGGACTGGACCCAGTTCCAGCACAGAAAGGAACTCTGGACACTGGCTTTGCCTCGACTGAAACCCCAGCTATACTTCTTCTATGACTGGACTAAGGGAAATGGGACTTTGGAAACCTAGGAATGCAACTTCCTGAAAATAAAGTTTCCCCCCATCTCATTCTCCCATGAGGGGCTCCGAAAATCCTTATTCCAGGGGTGCACAAGAACGCTCACTAGCAACAGAGAAAGACCACCCATGCTTTTCCCCTATAGCATTACTACCATTTTATTTCAGAAGACCGTTCTCCTTATTCATTAGTTTCCACTTACCTAGGGGGCCTATCTAGAAAACATCAGCTGCTGCCTAATGTTAGATGTGAAACTGGCTGAATCCACATCTCTAAAGTTCCTTGAAAATGTCTTCTCTTCACTAAAGCAACATGGATGCGCTAGACTGGAAGACTTTAGGAAGCCTCCAATATAACTCCACAGTAGAAACTTTATAGTAACTTGTCAAACCTCTGCAACGTTAGGACATTTTTAAATTATTTTGAAGATAATTTAAGAATCCTTGGGCTGTGACAGAATGGATCAATATGGAAGGCATAGAAAAGGCACAAAAAAGGAAATCAATGCCCAGTTCCATGACAACACCCACCAACTCCAAAGCTTAGACTGAAAATTTTTATTCTCCTCGTGTCTCCACTGATGGTGAGGAGGTCAGTTAACTACTGTGGGGAGAAAAGGAGTCCAAGTTCTCCCATATCTGCTGATGCAGCACCCTAACTGCTCTTAATACAGAGGGAGGCAGCATTTCACTGTTCATTAACTATGCTAATTATGGTTTCTCAATCTCTTCAGCCTTGTCTGCACTCCCAAGTTACACAACACCAACAGAAGAGATCAAACCCATGCGGGTTCCTCTATCAGTCCTTCCAAGGGTGGCAGTAGGGACATCACCACAAGGAGAAAACAAAGAGGATACCTGGCATCAGAAAGAATCTCACCTTTGCAACACTCGCTTTTAATCAAGCTTTATAATGAGACAAACAATTAGAGAGACGATTTGTAAAGGTCACCCAGTGAAAGCACCAGTATGATGCTAACCTCCTATCTCCTCAATCCAGCTGAGGAAGTTCTGTGCCACTTGACATACTGTTCACTTTAACAGAAATAAAAGCTGGAGCTGAAGCAAAAACAAGGACAATCAACCCCAAAGCTGGATGGAAACGAACATAAATAGGCAGAGTTCGCACACCCCTACAACCTTGAAATATGGCAAAGTTCTGCTTATGACAAAACGGCTCCATCTTTTTAAGTCATTCAGCCTCTTTTATATAACATTAACTTGCAGAAACTTACAAGAGGATTTTGCATTTATAAAAAAATGCTTTAAAAATCTTAAGGGTAAATGTCACTTTCTATCATTTTAATAGATTTCCGAAGCTTCATTTATTGTAGCATTTCCAGCAAATTTGAGTGGCTCTTCAACTCAGATGTTCTCTGAGAGGCCTCTCCTCAGCACGGCTCCTTCTTAAATGACCCCTCCCCACACCCATCATATTCTGATAATTATTGGCTCTTTTTTATATTTTTCCAATAGACGCTATGGACTCATCTAGAGCAGAGGTTATTCCCTGATCAGTTTCTCTTCTCCAGTAAATGTCAAGCAGACGAAGAAGGCATTTGATTGGTTCCTCTTATAAATAAGGAAAGAGATCGGGGGAGATAAACTATTTGTCCAGAGGCATTAAAATCCATATTGGAGGGCAGGTTCTACTCACTAGTGACAAGGATTATTTTCTGGACATTAATATGGATTTAATTATCAGAAATTCCATTACATATGAAATAGAGAAAGAAGTTTGCAGACATCAATACCACCCTCTATCTTCATCACCCCTTGCCCTTCTCTTAATTGGTTTCACAGAGCTCCTTTCTCAAAGAAGGAGGATATGTTTTGGAAGATAAAATGACTTGAGAAAAGTTCAGTGTTATCAAGTGACTAACCGGTAGGTCATGGGTATTCAAGGTCAGAGCACTGAGGGCCATTGCCTGTACTGTGTGCTTGCTTTGTACAGCAAGGCAAGAAAGAGGCCAGGTGCCGACCCTATGTCCACCTTCATAACAACCTCATGAGCAGGTGCTAATATTTTCAACTTTAATAAGAGAACCAAAGCTACTCAGGGGAAGTAACTGGCTCAGGATCAGGCAGCACAGCTACTAATTGGCCCAGTGAAAATCTGAGGCTTCTTTCCCCCGACCTCAGATCTCTCTTGGGTGTCTGCTACTGCATCCCGCTCAATGTACACTTATCACTCTGCCCCGCCCCCTCCAATCCTAATTTCATTTTAAAATAAAAATAAAACTCAAAAAGTGGCCACTTTCTAACTTCTGACTATCACCTCTTTGAAGTTGAAAGCTTACTTTGGAACTAGAGACACTTCAAGATTGTTTCCTCAGAGCCTTGCGCTCCACGTGGGAACAGGTGGAAAGACAACTTGGACGATGCTCAGTGATGGTCAAGGGCCAATTAGTTATAATGAACTTGTATGAGAGCGAGGACTGAGAAACAGAAAACCAAAGTTAAACGAGATTCCTCCAGGGTCAGATGACTCCAAGAAGAAAAAATACAAAAAAAAAATATGGGATTTAATGCCAGGAAGGAGGATTTTTTTAGGTTGAAAAGTAGATGCAAGAACAAACATTAAAAAGTCCAAATAAAAATCAGCTTTGGAAATTAAGAATTTGGTTGCAGTTTGATCTCTAATCACTACACAATTTCAGGAAGAATAAAAGTCTATAAACACAGATACCCACACCCTGTTCTCAGATGCAATGTTTCTTTTAGGGGGAGCTGCCGTGTCTTTGTGTCCGAACTAGATTTGTGGATGAGATGCAGAATGCCAGGCAGCTGGGAAGGGGCTCTTTGTACCTTTATATCTTATTTGATGAGGCTGGTCTTTAGCTACAAAGAAAGAAGCTTCTCAAATTGCCAAGTGGCCAGCCCATCTCTCCTATAAAAACCACACTGGGAGGTTAGTCAGTAGGTGCCTTTGAGTTAAATCGGAGGCATCTGCATTAAAACGTATTGACTTCTTTACTGTTGAAAGATAATAACAGTCTATTTTCTCAGAGAAAGGGGCCTGCAAATAAGGCTTCACTGCTGATAAGTCAGGTGGCATGTGGACCAAGGAAAGCTGCTCTTTTTACAGAAAGACACTCTTTGTTCTGTTTGCTTCTGGTGTTGGTACTAGGAATTTTGATTACAACAAAGAGCTTCTGTGAGCTGTAAATTTAGTTAGAAATCGATCCAGACAGACACTTGGCTTAGTCATCAGTGCTGAGCTTGCTGCCAGGTGGCCACTGGCAAACAGAGACGGCATAACACCTGATCAGGGGGATGCTATATTTGAACACAGAAAATAATTAGAATAAGAGAAAGGGCAACAGAGTAAGTGCTAATTGCATTGTTTTAAACTAGCAAAGTTTTTTTTTCTCATATTTTTTGTTATTACTTCTAACTTTTTTAGTAATTTCAGCAAAGCCCTAGGAGTTTGGCCAATGCCAGGAATGAGAAGATACCAGGGTTTCACTGATTCGAAGACATACATATTTTTTGCAGCTTAACATCTCTATAAAATAGGTGGCATCTATTTGATGAAATAAATAATAGCTACTAAGACTGTTCAACTGAGCATTTGTAACATGGACTCTGCTAAGAATTTTATATGTATTTACTTTAAATTACCTATAAGGCAAGCACTATGAAAGCTTGCAGGTTTACAAAACATATAGCAATGAAAGCTATCTGCATACATATGTACTTTGGCACACATGGTCAAATACGCCACGAGTCTTTTCCTAGAGAAAATAGAAATGTTTTCTCTGTGGTCATTGCTCTGATGACAGACAACTTTTTGCCATTTATGGAAAAATACAACATTTACCATTGGGAAGGAAGAAATGTCTATGGAGAAAATAAATGCATTCTTAGCATGTCACAGGAAAACCACTGGGTGTTCCAAGGGATAGTCATGCCATGCAAATTGATAAGTATGACATTTACACAGAAACTTTTGATATAAATATTATTCTAGTTGGAGACTCAGGTTTCTAGACTCTATAAACAGTAAAAGGCATAGGTCTCTAGAGCAGGTCAAGTAAGGCACACTGTTCTAATGACAAGAGGGAATAAATTTGTGACCTGGTTCAACCACGTACTAGGTACATCTCCCTGGGTAAGTCACTCTTCTCTTAGCCTCTCATTTCTGTCCCCTAAGATGAGATGATTCAACTCTGAGGTCTAGTCCAATTCTAAACATTTAAAAATATGATCTAAGCAATAATTGTAAATGTCTCTATATGTCTTGGTACTGTCTCAATTTATTTCATTATTCATGAATAATATATCTTTACTTCTCTCACCAGAGTGTTGTGAATACCCTAGCTTAATAGACAAAGGCGCCACATACATAGTGTTATTAAAAGAGAAGGACAGGACTCTGATATCTGAAAATTTCCAGATAAGAAGCTCTTTACCACCTGACAGGCACAAGGTGTGAAAGCATTGCCGTGAGTACAGTAAGACACTCTCAGCACATCTCAATGCTAACTGGTGGAGGCATGTGAGCGCTGAGATCGGATATCACACAACTCCAGGGATGGCAGCAAAGATGTCGGGACTGGACTTTGTGATGGGAACAGAATACCAGCCTTCTGGGAACCAGTTTCTTGCCCTTCTTCAATCCCCACAGAAAAGACTGCTCTTCAGAGTAGTTATACTATGCATGTTTGAGATACTACTACTACTAAGAGTTCATAACAAATTTGAAGCCAGATGTTTGACAAGTATCCGTGACTGTGCAATGTCATGGCAGAATGGACTGTGTCCAAAGGATAATCTGTAAGTCAGCCATCAGGAATCTGGAAGAAAATTTGCTCTTGGAACTGTCTGAAAAGGGAGTTATTTTCTCCACCTACACCACAAAATGTATAAAATCTAATAATGTACCTGAAATAGATGATATGATCTAAGGGATTATTTCCATGGGAAACTTATCTTGAAAAACAAACTGGGAGCTCATTTCACATATTCTCTAACTGTAAGTTTTCTTGATAGTGACCACCAGGCAACCATTGTGTCAGGGTCTGGACCACTGGGGTGGAGTGAGTACATACAGTCAACAGTATATTAACCTTACGTCTAGAAAATAAGGAACTTAGCTACAGAACTGAAGGAGAAGCTTGCTTCTGTCTCATTCACTCACATTACAAAGGACAGGAGTGCCAATGTGGAGAAGTCAGTGTATCTCTACTTGTCACAGTGCTATTTGCATGCTTGTAGGTAATTTGAACATGTGTGTCCTTAAACTAAGAACTGCTTTTAATCCCCTAATTCTTCTTCCTCTCCCCAAGTTCTCCTTCTCTCTTTCCATTATATACATCGATGACAAATTACCTTCCTAAGAAACCACTTTGTAAGTATGCTCTGTATTCTCATCATACTCTGAAAAACCTTTTATCATAGGATTGATTTTATTGCAATTTTTCATTGAAATGCTTTATTCAATGAAAGGGTAAATTACTTGAGAATAGCTATTGTAGGAAATTAATAAATACTTTATTAATTTATTAAGACTACATGATACTTTTTTAAAAACTTAGTATAATTATCTCTCTACAAAAATATTTCTTTGGCACACTATATAAAAATAGTTTGAATTTTTAGCTACAATTTATTAAGCCCCTTAACATATGTGTGTGTATATCTAATCTAATAAAAGAGTAACATGCAAATTAACCCTCACTCCATTAAACCTAAGCCACGCTCACCAGCCAAGCAATGCCCATCAGCCTATCAGAGCAACTATATGTAAATTAACCCAGCCAAGATGGTGCCCGGCAGCCACAGAGCTGGAATAAGCAGGAGGCTTGCCCCGGCGATGGAGGAAGCTAAGGTTCCTGTCTGCCTAGGTCGGCTGTGGCCTCTGCTCAAGGCAACAAAGTTTCAATTATAGAAGATAAATAAACCTCAGATACCTGCTTCCAGCCTTGGGCTCAAGGAAGCACTGGGAGCCTGGGTTGTTAGGGGCAACCTGACCTGGGCTCTGGTTAAAGCAACAAAGTTTCAACTTTAGAAGTTAAATAAATTCCAGATATCAGTTTCCAGCCAGCCTCACTGCAAACAACCATCAGCCACTCACCCAGGCTGGCCAGGCACCCCAGCGGGAACCCCACCCTGATCCGGGACACCCTTCCGGACACTCACCCAGGCTGGCCACATCCCCTTCAGGGAGAGGGTCTCAGCCTGGGCGAGGGGCCTCTATCCTATATAATAAATGGGTAATATGCAAATTGACCCTAACAGCAGAACCACTGGGAATGACTGGTCACCATGACACACACTGACCACTAGGGGGCAGATGCTCAATGCAGGGGCTGCCTCCTGGTGGTCAGTGCGCTCCCACAGGGGGAGCTCTGCTCAGCCACAAGCCAGGCTGCCAGCTGCCAGCACAGCAGTGGTGGCAGGAGCCTCTCCCGCCTCCTCAGCAGAGCTAAGGATGTCTGACTACAGCTTAGGCCTGTTCCCCATTGGCAAGTGGACATCCCTTGAGGGCCCCCAGGCTGTGAAAGGGATGTCTGGCTGCCAGCTTAGGTCTGATTGCCCGGGGAGTGGGCCTAAGCCAGCAGGTGGACATCTCCCAAGGGGATCCAGATTACTAGAGAGCACAGGCCATGCTGAGGGACATCCCTGAGTGCACAAATTTTTGTGCACCGGGCCCCTCTAGTGTGTATACACACACACACACACACACATACACACATCTATAAATATAAAAGCCTAAGCGACCATTATGACTGGTTGACTGGTCACTACAATGCGCACTGACCACCAGGGGGCAGATGCTTAATGCAAGAGCTTCCCCCTGGTGGTCAGTGTACTACCACAGCCAATCTCCCACAGTCACTCCCCTGGGCTGGCCAGCTGGCCCCGATCACCAGCCAGGCTGAGGAACCCCACCCATGCATGAATTCATGCACCAGGCCTCTACTTTAGTGTGTGTGTGTGTGTATATATATATGTGTGTGTGTGTGTGTATATATATTTATATATATATTTATATTTATATATATTTGTATAAATTACACACACACATACACATCATATGTGTGTCCTAGAATTTATAACATGTACACACATATTCCATATTCCCTAATTCTCATAGCAACACATGTTACACATGAGAAACATTCATAGGAATATATAACTATGTGAGGCTATACCATACACTGTGTTCATATACAATCTGGGTATAAATCCCATGCTCTATCTAACACTATTCCTCCCCCTCCCACACTGGTGAGTCTGGCACTGAAAGCTCTTTACAATTCTTGGCCTTTATTGTCCAAATTCACTTCACTCAACTTCCCCCCATAAACAATTTGCTCTGTCATCACAAGCCTACTTAGCAGGGTGTCTTGTTACAATGCAGACACACATTCAGTAGGTATAGGACAGTGCCATGAATTCTGCATTCCCAGCAAGCTCTCAGGAGATACCAACGCTTTTGGTCTGTAGTTCATACTTTGAAGAGGAAAGTAACACAAATATCTTTTCCTACTTACCTTTGACCTTTCCCTTGACAAAATGCTCCTCACTTCTTTTCTTCCTAGTTCCACTAATAGCATCACTTTTTAATAGCTTCCCCAGTTCTTCATCACTCTCTGACCTTTACTAAATCTCAGCAGGGTTCCATTAGTATTTAGGACTAGCTGCTTGCTTTTCTTCATCTTATTTTTTATGTTTATCTATTTTGGCCTACTAGACATCCTGGAAGAACATGTTTCTTATAAATGCTATGTCCCTTCCATATTAGCACAGTGCTTTTTTGTGGTAATATGTGGATCACTATTAGTTCGTCCTTCGAGCTCAGAGCCTCTTTCCAGAGTACTTTCCTCTCTCCAATCCAACGAAGGAGACAGATCTAGACGGGCACGCTGTTAGCAAGTGTGGACTGGCGAGAAAAAAATGTTGTCTCCTTTTTGGAGGGGGGCCTCTATGTGGACAAAAGTATTATCTGAACCATATTTCATATATGTGAATAAGAGAAGCAAGAAACAGGAGGAAAAATGAAGCTAGCCCAGAGAAACACAAAGGTGAGAGTTCCAGAGATGATGACCAGAAACCTCAACAGTCTTCTAGGTCCTGATAACAGTTTTTGAAGCACTCTTGTACTGTTAGCCTTATTAAAAATAAATTTATAATAAGTAATTTATAATTAAAATGAACTCCCCTTTGTTCTCCCTAATACAAATTATGGGCTGTAGTTACTTACAACCAATCTAATATAAATAGGATTTATGTATATAATATTAATAATGACAATGCTAACTGTGATGCCTGTCAAATGAATGTCACATAGATTATCAGCCATCTCAGTAAATGGTGAAATCAAGATTGAAGGGTCATATTCTGTAATACATTATCCTAAAGCAATTATTTTTCTCAAACTGAAGTTTGAGAACTTCACCTACACCAAAGTCACCTGAAGTAGTCTTTCAAAATGGATATTCCCAGTGAGAAATTAGTTCCAAACTGTATATCTAATAAGGAGTTACTAATCAAAATATATAATGAACTCATACAACTCACTATCAAATAACCAAACAATTTGATTTAAAAATGGGCAAATGAACTGAATAGACATTTTTCCAAAGACACACAACTGGTCAACAGGTCCAAGAAAAGATGCTCAACATCACCAATACCTGGGAAAGGCAAATCAAAAGCACAATGAGATAGCACACCAGTTAGATAGGCTGTCATCAAAAAGACAAGAAATAAGTACTGGCAATGATGTGAAGAACAGGAAACCTTTGAGCACTTTTGGGGGGAATATAAATTGGTGTTGTCCCTATTAAAAATAGTATAGATGTTTCTCTAAAAATTAAAATGGAGCTACTGTATGATTTAGTAATTCACTTCTGGGTATATAACCAAAGGTAACAACATCACTATCTTGAAAAGATATTGTACCTCCACGCCTACTACAGCATTATTTATAACTAGGGGCCTGGTGCACAAAAATTTGTGCACTCAATGGGGTCCCTCAGCCCAGTCTGTGCCCTCTGTCTGAGATCCCTTGGGGGATGTCCACCTGCTGGCATGCCTGCACAGCTTGGGTGAGGGGATTATGGCTGTTTGCAGGCTGGCCAAGCACCCCAGTGGGAACCCTCACCCCATGGGGGTGTGGCCAGCCTGGGTGAGGGGCTGAGGGCTGTTTTCAGGCTGCCCACAGTCCCTTCAGGGTTAGGGTCCCTACTGGGGTGCCTGGCCAGCCTGGGTGAGGGGCTGAGGGACTTTTTAGGCTGCCCATAGCTCCCATTGACCCAACGTCCCAGTGAGGCTGGCTGGAATCAGGTTTCTGGGGTTTATTTATCTTCTATAATTGAAACTTTGTTGCCTTAAGTGGAGGCCTAGGCAGGCAAGGAAGCCTCCTGTTTGCTCTAGCTCCGTGGCTGCCGGCCGCCATCTTGGCTGGGTTAATTTGCATACAGCCGCTCTGATTGGCTGGTGGGCGTGGCTTGGCTGGTTGGCGTGGCTTAGGGGTAACAGAGTGAGGGTTAATTTGTATATTACTCTTTTATTAGATTAGATAGCTTAGCCATGGAAACAACCTAATGTGTATTGCTTGATGAATGGATCAAAACAGTATGGTATATATACAATGAAATTATTCAGTCATAAGTCATAAACAGGAGATTCTGCCACTTACACACTCATGAATGGACGATGTGGACATTATGCTAAATATAATAATCCAGACAAAGAAAGACAAATATTGTATGACCTCACATATATGTTCAATGTAGAAAAACAAAAAACTTAACTCATAGAAACAGAAAACAGAATGATGGATGCCAGAAGCAGGGGGTTAGAGGTGTGGGAAATGGGTAAAGGTGGTCAAAACATATAAAATTCTATTTACAATATAAATAAGTCCTGGGATATAATGGACACTATGATGAAAAGTGTTAACAATACTATATTGTATATGTTAATCAGCGATGTATATGCAAAATCTCAGCAATTTTCACATATGCAATATATGTGAAACAATAGATATTTCACATATATTGCATATGTGAAAATTGCTGAGATTTGCCCTGACTGGTTTGGCTCAGTGGCTAGAGCGTCGGCCTATGGACTCAAGGGTCCCAGGTTCGATTCCCGTCAAGGGCATGTACCTTGGTTGCGGGCACATCCCCCGTAGGGAGTGTGCAGGATGCAGCTAATTGATGTTTCTCTCTCATCAATGTTTCTCTCAATCCCTCTCCCTTTCTCTCTGTAAAAATCAATAAAATATATTAGAAAAAAAAAGAAAATTGCTGAGATTTTAACAGTTCTCATCACAAGAAAAAAAATGGCAATGATGTAAGTTGATATATATTAACTAAACTTACTATACTAATCATTTTGCAATATATACCATACGGCCAATCATTATGTTGTATACCCTAAACTAATACAACTTTATATGTCAATTATGTTTCAATAAAACTGGGGAAAAATAAATAAAACGGATGTTCCTGGTAACCACAGCTGACCTACTGAATGAGCATTTCCAGCACTGGGAACAGAAATCAGTTTTAATTAGGTTTCCAGATGTCCATGGGCATTAGCAAAGACTTTGTTTGGCAAGACTTATACATAATATTCTGAGTAAGTCTGAAAATTCACCACCTAAGCATTGACTTTGACAGGGACACCAACTTTGAGGGCTTCATTCTCTGCATTCTAGATGCCATTCTCAAATTCCGGCTGCTTAAATTCCAGTAGAATTTTGCAGTTTCATATCACAAATGAAAACCCAAAGTATTTTTTAAAGACCTTCAAGATGCCTGTACTAATTTCTCAGGTCCCTTCTTCCAGCTGTCATTGAATCCAAAGTCTGAGCCCAGTTTTCTTGACAGTAAAGGAATTCTCTCACCTGATCTAATAATGCTGTTCTAGAATTTCCACCTACTTCCTCCTGTTCTGACCTCAGATCAATGCTATCAGCTTCCATACCTTTAATCTGTTTTAGTCTTAGGATAACAAATCTAGCTTCATGCATCTTGAGAGGTCAGAGTAAACATTAATCTGTAGTGATTCTGACAAAATAACGAGATGTTTGAAAGTCATGTGACTTGTCTTTCCTTCAGTTTCTTCATTGAAAATCAGTAAAGAAACATATTCATGCTTATTTGGATAATAATATGTACCTTTTTTCCCCTAAGTGTTGCTCTGTGATCTAAAATATTAGGCAGAGGCCTTTATTCTATTATCCCAGATGAACACAGCACTTAAGTCTCTCCTTCATGGCTGTTAAAGCACAGTAGACTCAATTCATGCCCAGGGAGCTTTAATCACAGATCATGGTCATGACAAAGGAGAGAGTCAGTGTAAGCTATCATGGCAATGGCTACTGGGGGAGTTTTTAACGGGAGCATTGCCAGCATGCGGTTCTCATAACTACTTGCAAGGAGCACTTCTGATCTAATGGCTAAATGAGTATCATTACAGGATATTTACAAGTAGCATTTCTGGAGAATTTCAATGTAAAGGCCAGTGATTGTAGTTAGCACACACAACTGAAATTGCTCGAGTGGTACAAATATTGTCAATACTTTAAAGTGATATTGGTAGCGAATTAGTGGCTTATTAACGGGTTAAGCTATTAAATTTTAATTTTTATGACTCATTATGATATTCATAATCTCTAATAAAGTATTACAGGAAAACCATGAAGAAAATATCACATAGCAAAGCAATGAGGAGAATCCTGATAATGATAAAGAGCAGGTTGCAGAAGGAGAAAGACTTCTGCTTGGTGAAAACTGATACTTCACTAAATTTATATGCTGCCCCAGTGGCATTCCTCATGTCTTTTTTCCCCTTAAAACTCAATTTTCAGCCTTAATCAAAATCTACAGAAACTGCTTTAAAGAACACTGCATTAAGTTTAAAAGAGCCATTATGGCCGAGAGGAAGAACAAGGGAAAAATAAGGGGACCATTTGGTAAAACAAGACATTTCATAATCCAAGGTGAGTTTCATAAAATTGAAAATGTTCTCCTGAATACTTGGAACAGAATAAAAAAAATATGATTTAAACAATGAGCACGAACAAAAACTACCCCAAAACAAATAAACATTAAAAAATCCAAACAAAATGAACAAACAAAAAAAAATCAGACTAAATCTCTTTTGCGTTCTATCAAATATTTGACAAAGATGTTAGTCTTCTAATTGAATAAAAGGCTCTCTAACTCTCCAGTGTGTAAGTGCAAGGGGCTAGCTGTGTTTTGCTTAGCCAGTACAGCAATTTAAAATAAAAGTGGAAGAGTTGAAGACTTTAGGAAGTTCATGCAAATATCCAGATTGCCATAGGCCTCGCTACTCTTCATTCTCTTACACGGAGCTTCTTTCTATGTTAATAACCCTCCTGCCACATGAGGCTGGGGCTCCCCTTAGAGGTTTCACCACCTGTGAGAGGGCAGGTGGTTAGAGCTGGTAGGATCTGACAGATCTTCTTGTCCAACATCCTCACTTAAGGTTAATACAACAGAAACCAGGAGACGTGTTCCAAGATGCTAAGTCATCAGTAGAAACTCTCTGGTAGAACTGGAGCTGCTCAGGCACTCAACAACCTTTTGTTGTGTGGCACAACGGCAAGATTTTAGTTGTACATTACGATCTTTTTCTAAGTTAAATACGGCCTAAAGGAATAATGTTCGGTTATCCATAATTCATGAATTGCCTTTAATATGGGTCCCTGTTCCTTGGGAATACAAGAAATATCCAGTTTTACAACTTTCTGCTTGACAAATGCCACACTACACACACACACACACACACACACACACACACACACACACACACGAAGACTTTTCATTCACTTTCACAAAGCACTTTTGCAAATTCCTGAAATTTTAAGAGACCATTCAGTTCACCATTCCTTCAAAACAGGTAATTTTCTGAGAACATGAGACTATCTTAATGTTAAGACAGTACTATTTCAGACGGAAGGATAAAATCATGGCCAGGTACTTAATCATCACAGAGTTCTCAGGCCACGCACAATGAAGAGTCCTGAGAAAGCTGCTACTCCCTGTAGCCTCTCTCTCTCTTGGCGAGGTTTATCACCAAGAATCAGTGTACTTGGCCCCCTTTCGGTACACTGGGATGCTTATTAATTCAGTACATTCCATGAATGTAAAACCAGAAAAAATAAATCAACTTCATCAAGTAACACTGAACACACGTAACCTATTAAACGTCTTTTAAGAGTATAACCACTGTATTGATTGTACAGACACTTTCACGTTGGCTACTTGTTACAAACCTTTAGGTCAGATTATGAGTCACACTGAAAAGAAAAGGCACTGCTAAATTAACTCTTAAGAATATGGTCCCAAAGAAGAGATCACTGTCAAGTATCGACACACTGACTTACCTCATATTCCTGGGAAAACTTCAGGTTGTCATTTGCTTTCAACCTTTCAATGTGATCTGCAAGTTCCAAGATAGGTATTGGAGGGTGACTAGCCATACCTATGAAAAGGAAAGAAGAAACACATTTGACGACCAATGAAAGTGATGCTAATAATTCCAAAATACAGAAAATGCTATAGTTAGAAATGGCCTGAAAAATGTGTGAGTAGTAAGGATGTTTTATGTGAGGAAGCAGGCAGATAGTTTGGTTACTCAAAGCAGGACATGCTCTGGAAGAATGAATTTTGTAGCCAAATGAAAAGTCACCCAGCGCAGACCCCGTACTAACACCTTGGTGTAAAGGAAAGCATTACTGTGCTATGCACCGATGCGGTTAGCTAGTGGAGAAAACTGACAGTCAGGCTTGATGTCAACTTCTGCTTTGAGTAAAGACTATTAGGTCATTTCAAACTCCTTCTCCTGCACTGTGTGAAATGGAAATTGTGTGGAATTAAATGGTGTAAAGTGAACTAAGAAAACGGACACTGAGAAGGCCTAAAAGGGAAAGAGGAGTAGCTTGATAGGAAACATAAAGTGACTTATGCATAATCAAGGAAAACTAACTTGACGAATGAAGGTTACCAGGGTAACCGGAATCATCTGAACCTGCAAAGGAAATGATGGTGTAAATAAAACAAAATAGAACGAGTTTGTAAAAAAAAAAAAAAAAAATGAAATGTATAGCCTGGTATACTTTTTAAAAGGGATGAATAAAAATGCGGCAACTTTTTACAGGATTCACTTATATAATGTGATGCGATGAAGATCGCTTTAATACTTCACAAATCTGTAGGTGACTGACATTCACATGCAAACATGGGCGCAAAGAATAGCATGCACCACAGCTCATAGATGATAATCACTGATGACAAAATCGGACACCAAACTAAGATGCAAACATGTTTCCACTAGCAGCAGATTGTAGAGGCTGGGGTTGTGACCTTCTCCTGGGCATTTACAAATGGCCCACACCAGGCTTTGTGGTACTTTACTGCCTATGTTCCATTATTCGACCCCCAGTAAACCTACAATCTACCCCAGGTGTAAACATCTTTGTCCACTCATGCAAAATGCATCTAGGGAAGTGAGCAAACAGTGAAAGAGCAAGGAGGGGAAAAGGTGAAAAAAGAAAGCCATGGCGGGGGGTGGGGGTGGGGGTGGGGGAGTGGCAAGCCCAGCATAGTTCAGTCTGCCAGCTGGAGAGTATCAGTTTCACAGATTCAATTCAAAATAATCCACTGCTAATTTTGACGATTCCTGTGTCGCCCCAATGTGTCCTGACCTTTTCATTTGATTTGCATTGTATTTCTTTCGGGTTCATTTTGTAAGAGTAACATGAGAAAGAACCTGCTGACTCATGTCTTATCGATACACATTCCAACTGGCTAGAAACACCTGAACTAGCATGCCCCAGGGGAAGCCTCGGAAGCAGACAGAGAGTGAGAGAGGGGCTCGAACTGGAAGCCATGTTGACAGTCGGCTGTCCCTGGGACTCCTTGGAGGGTGTTAGCCTGTGGAACAGTGACCATTAAGTCAACATGACATCTGATTACTTCATGGGCATTTTAGAAATTATGCCATTATTGAAAGTCACCCAGTAAGTTTCTTTATCGCAAATGCCAAATTATCAATAGTTTTGGCAAGTGAAACAGAGAACTGCTTTGATTCTTCTAGGTCATCACTGTAGCCATGCTCTAAATTTTGGTGTTGTAGCATGTTTGGCCATGAAGGACTGCTCCCAGTTAGTTAAAATCTTAATAGCAGACTCAATAAAAATGAATAGATTCAGAAGTAGAATTTGTTGCTGAGATAATTATGCATTTGGGCCAAAATGTTGGAGCCCACTTCTGGAACTTTTCCATATAGATGATAGCTCTGAACTAATTTACATTCTGTGGAAGGCAGGGGTGGGTGACAGTGGTCTGGTAATTAAAGTGATCTTATCCAGATGAGGCACCCCCAGGGGCAAGAATGGAGATGCAAAGGCACAAGACGGTAGGTAGGCTTGTCTGGAAATGGCAATGGAATAATGTGAACATCCATTACAGGGCTTTCACAGAGAAAATAACGGAGACAAAGATGTTTAGACCTTTTCGAGCGAACCGTGGGAGAGAGTTATTATCATATATGGACTGAGTGGTGGTTTGGCTAGAGAGGGAGGACACAGAGCCAATCAGGGAGGCGTAGGGGACTGAATTACTGCTCAGAGCTGCAAAAGCAAAGCCAGGTGGAGACGGGAAAGTATTAGTACAACAGCAGCAGAAGACCATAGTCATCAACCCAAGATGCGATCAGCAGATTCACTGCAGGCATGCACTGGCAAAGTGGTCCGCATGTATGATTTCAGAAGCTAATTATAGAGGAATCCAAGCAACCCTGCACTGACTGCTTACATTCTAAACTAGGATATACATATCACATTCAAAGGTACTACGGCACTCAAGAATCATTAGTCGTGAGACTTGTCAATATGCATCGTTCCAGCTGAAGTTATAGAACAGGTAAAAAGGGCAGAATGGGTGTTTCACAGAAAGGGGAGAACTTTTGGGAATCTGATGACACAGGAGAAGGGACCCTGGACTAGAATACTCGGCATGAATTCCACTTCTGGCTCTGCCATCTACTCACAGGGACAAGTGATTATGATTAAGCACCTCAATTTGCTTGTGTGTAAAATAAAAGTGCAGAGCTAGATAGATCCTAGAGTCCCTTCCTTCTTCGTGACTCATTTTTACCACATGTAGAAGGGATCTATGAACATACGGAAGAACAGAGAACGGGCTTTTGGGTGTAGTTCATTTAATTTTAAGCGTTCTAAAAGTTATAGCTCTGTTTCTTTGAAGGGCAGTGAACATATACTTTTTGCAAAATCCAAAACTATTATGTAGTTTAATATTCCACTTTTTGAGTTTTTTAAGTTTAACACCATTTTCTTTAGCTAACCAAAATGCATACCACGTATTAACATAAAAATTATGCTAAAGAATAAATCTGGATGAAAGTTCCCTAATAGGAAACTCTTTAGCTCATATCAGAAAATAATCACCAAAGACCTATTTTTTACAACATAGTGTTATATTATTTCCCCCAGACTTCTGCATTGTCCATCGCTGATTGGGACTTATGTGATATACTCAAGCATGTTAGATTCTGAATGAAGACCAGACACACTCAGAAAGCGATGACATTGACTTCACTATGGTTCCTTGTCAACCCTTTGTCTGGTAATCTTGCCATTGTTCATAGGCTACAAAGCAAAGGTTTTGTTAGACCAGTGTTTTCACATTAGCATCATCTGATGTGTTTTACAATTCCTTCTTTCCAGAGCAATTAAATCATAACTCTAAGTGTGGAAGCCACTATGGGAATTCTATACAGGGACCTATCACTCCGTTTATTTAATTCTCACTCAAAAATCATGTCAGTGCTTATGAGAATGAGATCAGCTTTCTTCTGGTGCTACACTTGACGCTGCTTTAGTACTGTAGTGATTATTAGCACCGAAGACTTTTAAGAAGAGCTCACAATTGATGAGGACTTGCAGGGTCATGACTTCATCAGTTTGAAGCTGCAAATGCACAACATAAATACATTTTAAAGGTACTTGCTGAATTTGACCAGAGTGTTCATTGTGCAGTGTTGGTATCCACAGTCTACACTATTAACATGAAAGACAAAGGATATAGTCACTAAAATCTGCCTGAGGTTGGAGGACAAACACAGCAACTACTTCTAATAGGGCATATATTGGTGAGAGTAATGCGGTGGTGGCTTCCCTATGAGCAGTAAAACATTAAAATCACAGCATTTTAAGGTAAGAGGTACCTTAGAGCTTGCGGTTAGTCCAGCATTTGCATTTCATGAAGAGAACCCTGAAGTCCAGAGAACTTAAATGACTTTTAAATAAAAAAAGTCTTAGGTAGGCTTGGCATCTTTCTACTGTATGTGTTCTAGAACGGCAGTTAGGATCTCCTAAAGCAGGGGACAAACTTTCCAGTGGGTGAAGGGGCAGGGTGGGAAGGTAAATCACTGAACGTGTCCAGGTATTGCATAAACACCTCCACAGAGAAATGCACTCATCCCCATTTCCTTCCAACTAGTCGCATCTGGGGCTTTCTTTCTTTTCCCTCCTTTCAATGGAGGCTAGAAAAAGAAGAAACGTTTCTCTATTATATAAAAGTAACAATAAGCATGAGGTGAAAGGCCGAGCAACAATCAGTCTCAATGTCAGCATCATCTCTAGGGGCGATGGGGGCCGAGGAAGACTTCCAGGAGGGGAAACAATTCAGTGCTAGCAGGCATTTCCCAAGAGTACTGCAGTGCCAAGAGGGAGAGAGACTTTTCCGATTTTTCAATAGCAACTGAACAGCTAGATTGTTATGTTCCGTTTCCTCGACTCAGGATGTTGTTGAAACCCTGTACGGCAAAGACAAGACCTTTGGCAGCCACATCTGGCTAAGTAGGTGGTGAATTCTTTTTTCAAAAGAGTAAAATGTTCATGTGTGTGTATGTTTGAATTAAAATCAAAGAAGGTCGAGATTGACATACCACGTGTTTATATCCCAAGGCCCTGGGCTGGAGAACAAGCATGGGGTAAGAAATTGGACAGTGATACTTTGATACTTTCCACGAGTCACCCTCTGACCAGTCGGTTCATCTTTTTTCCCGCCTCTCTCCCATTAACTTTACTAATTAGAGAAATGAAGCTCAGAGGGATAAAAGGATTTGACCAAGGTCATCATTCTCAGCAAAACTATGGCTACGTGGGGCTTTGATACCAGTCCTGTTACTTCTCATTCAGGGTACTTCTCATTGTGCCATGCTATCTCGTAAATCGTTGAACACTGGAGGAATGGTAACACACACAAAATTATGGGCCTGAGACACTGGACTATCTATAGAGTAATGTGGAGATCATAAACTATCCTGAGTTCCATCAAGTGTGCCGATGATGTAATAGCTGCGTTACAGAAGGCATGTCTCCTCTGGTGGTAGGGAAGAGGAAAAAGGTGCTTACACACCTGTATTTTCCAGTTACTTCTCATCTAATTATTATAAGCTTCCAGAAAACCATGAACTAAAGCTACATAGTCAACATGTTAAAAACTCTAGTGTTATTTGCAGAAGAGTATTTTTAAAATCCCCAATTAACAATGTTTTTTCTTTGAAAATGCTGTTAGATTTTATTAAGTAAGCTAATCAACAGTATGCTTCAAATGACTTTATAAAGAAATGTTTATCAAACACTTGCTTTGTATTCACAGAAGTCTACAGGCACTTCATCACAACTATTTTGCTACATAGAGTTGCTGAGGTCACTAATAGTGGTGGAACATCTTTTAGGTGATTTTTTTCCTGTTATTAATAAGTGTAAGGGCTTTGGGAATCCTCTCTTTATGGTTTCTTTCCCAACAAATTGTGGTAAAGGCTGAATAGTTTGTAGTCATGTAACAAGGAGAAACCAATTTTTCATCAAATTTGTTACTGGAGTCCTGTCAAAAGTGCACTTAATTGAATTAACAATCATAGACACAATGTAGTTTGTAAAATATTTGTCAGACTTTTTACACAATGTATGCACTATATAAAATAATATGAACGGAAAAATATTCTATGTTTACTGTCTCACAAATGATGAATGAAATACAAAAGAGAACATTGATTTGTAAGGTATAATTGCTTTTTGGTAAAAATATAATGCCAATTTGACTTAATACATAACTAGGATCATCATTAAGGGAAAGATACATGAAGAGTGATTTTTTTCAACTACTGGATGGCATCACTAAAACTCATTTTTAAAAAATGTATTTTTATTGATTTCAGAGAGAAAGGGAGAGGGAGAGAGATAGAAACATCAATGATGAGAGAGAATCATTGATCGGCTGCCTCCTGCATGCCCCCTACTGGGGATTGAGCCTGAAACCCTGCCTTGTGCCCTTGACTGGAATTGAACCTTGGACCCTTCAGTCCACATACTGATGCTCTATCCACTAAGGCAAACCAGCTAGGGCTAAAACTCATTTTTAATGTATCATTTCCAAAAGTGCAGAATTTAAATAAACCATATTTCTTTATATCAGAAATTTACCATTTAAATTCTATGAACCAAGTTTCAAAATCTATATAATAAAAGCCTAAGGGACCTTTATGGCAGAACAACTGGAATGACTGGTTGCTATGATGTGCACTGAACACCAGGGACAGATGCTCAACACAGGAGCTTCCCCCGAGTGATCAGCGCACTCCCACAGGGGGAGCACTGCTCAGCCACAAGCCAGGCTCATGGCTGGCGAGCGCAGCAGTGGTGGTGGGAGTCTCTCCTGCCTCTGTGGTAGAGCTAGCAGTAAGGAGCCTGCCTCTAAGGAACTGAGCTGAGTGTTAAGGAGCGGTAAGGAGCGAGGGATCCCAGACTGCAAGAGGGATGTCCACCTTAGGCAGACATCCCCTGAGGGGTCCTGGACTGAGAGTGCAGGCCGGGCTGAGGGACCTCCCCCCCCCACTCCAGTACACAAATTTCATGCACCAGGCCTCTAGTGTAATGTGTAAAGAGCACATAAGGCATTCTTAATCTATATTATATACCTAAGTTTCTCATAGTAGAAAACCAAAGGTGAAGATAAGACAGTATATGAAAAATTGGGCCTTGTTAGCATTGATCCAATTAAAAGTAATGATGGATCAAGAAAGCACAAGAGCTTTTGAAACGCATCCAATTGCTGTACAGACATTTCTGCTGATGATATTGCTTTTTCTATGCTATCTTCTTATGAGTTTCTTTTTGTTTTTCACAGCTCATCGATCAGCTACCATCCATGTATGCTTTAGGGCAAAACATATTGAGGTCATTTTACAAAATAAAAATGAGGTCTGTATTCTGTAACATCTGATCTTCAATTTTTAAATCTCCTTTCCTAAAAGAAGCAAGTATAAATACTAGAGTTTGGTTTTTGTTTAAAATTTTTTTCTTGGGGTTGGTGTGTGAGTATGGGATGCAGAGACAGAAAGAAAAAATTTTTCAGTGAAAAAAAATTCTGGTGGAAACTGACAAATCAGCCAAAGGCATCTGATGTGTGTGTTTGGGCAGATTTTGCCGGCATAGAGAGAGGTGGTGACTGGAGAATTATATGCTGCTATTAGTTACATGTGCCCTTATACCATTTTTTTTGTATTAGAAATTAAACTTATATCTCTGAGATGAACTTTTAAATTTTCTTCACTGGGAAAATGTAAAAATATGAACACATATTAGAAATTTCTTTGATTTTCTTATATATCATCAACTCTTGACAATATTATATTTATTATAGTCATTCTGTCCAATTCTAGATAGAGGCCATGGCTCAGAGGGACTACACTCTAAGTAAAAGCTTTCTACAACATTTCAAAAAAATCTGTAATTGGCAGTCTGTATCAAAATGGTAAATGTGCCTTCCCCACAACCCTGCAATCATGCTTCTGGGTGTCTCACATTCAGAAACAGCAAAGAAGATGTGAGAAGAGAAGTTCAGTACTGTTCATTAGAGTATTGTTTGCAAGAACAAAACCTGGGAAAAATAAGAAATGAGTCCACACTTTTGCAACATCTGCAGAGCAGAGTGCTGTCAGTTGTTAAAAGGGAGATGAAACTTAATCCACTGTCTTGTAACGAAGTCTATTTTTATATAGTTAACCATTAAAACAGGAAACTGTATGTAAATGCACCTATCTCTATCTCTATACACCTGCTATATCTTTTATCACTTAAAAAACTGTATATACAGAGAAAAGGCCTGGAGGGTACGCATGGAGCTACATATGGTAGACCTTTCTTGAGGGTAAAATTATAGCAGTTATAGGAAATCTGTTACTTTTTATTTTAAATATGTCAAATAACAAAATAAAAAGCAGTGGAATAAAGGACAATTTTTAGAAGTGCCTTTTTTTACTTTTCCAACCAATAAAAAAATTTAAACACACAACAAATTTGAGTTGTACGAACACCCGTATAGCTACAACCTAAGTACAACAATTGCTAACAAGCTTATTTTATTTCACAAAATTCCCCTCCAAAATATGTGTTGCTTTTGTAATTAAGAACAAAAAAATATGCATGGAAGGGAGCAATCATATAATGACTGGGATTTTTAAAATATATATACTTTTATTGATTTCAGAGAGGAAGGAAAAAGGAGAGAGAGATAAAAACATCAATGATGAGAGAGAATCATTGATCAGCTACCTCCTGCACTCCTCACACTGGGGACTGAGCCTGCAACCCCGGCATGGACCTTGAGCAGAATTGAACCCGAGTCCTTTCAGTCCGCAGGCCAATGCCCTATCTACTGAACCAAGCTGGCTAGGGTGGAATTTTTTTTTTAATATAAAAATAAAATAATTCCTCCTATCATTTACTTTTGTTTAATATATAACTTATTTATGAACCATCCTAACACACACCCAGCTACTGCTGCCCACAAAGACGTATGCAGCTTAATAGAGGTTTCTTTTAAAAGTAAATATTTTCCTTCCTTCCTCCGCTTGTAAAACTTGATCAGCTGCCAATTCTAGCTCTTCTGCCACATTTCCTCTCTCCCTTTCTCATTTTGCCCAGTTTATTCCATTAACCATTCGAAGTGATTATTTTAACCTTAGCTAAATGATACCTTCCTATATATTTAAGTCCCTGCTTTACTCTTGTAGGTCACAGGTGATAAAACAATGCTCCTTTAATTATATGTTCCACACTGGTTCTGACTGACCCCCTTCACCAACAATTGATGATTTATTACTGCAAACCATATTTATTTAAGAGTCCTCACTCATCTATGGATAATAATAACCATTATAAACTGGTGAACAAAAATGGATACAGAGGCAGAGCAGCATCAAACAGACTGTCAAATTACAGCAACAAGGATAGGGACAAGGTTGGGGGGGGTAACAGATCAGCCAAGGGACTTTTGTGCATGCATTTAAGGATAACCAATGGACACAAAACACTGGGGGGTAGGGGAGGCTGGGGGAAGGGCAGGGGAAAAAAGAAATATATGTACCAATCTTTGTAAAACTTTATGTAATTAAAAAAAAAAAGATCAGGTGGTTCCCCTTCTAAATACAACTTGGTTGATATACTGGCATCTGAACCTGATGGACAGATAAACATAATCATGGCAAATGTCTACAAACAGAGGTACCTGTTCTCAACTGGGAAAGTGTGTGACTTGCTCCCCTGTTCAGATGCTTTAATGCAGTGCCCCACGAACAGTGACTTGACTGCACCCCAAATTGGGAAAGTGTGCCAAAGCAATGTTCTCTGCACATCTCGCAACCTCCCAAAGATGGTTACACCGAAGGCAACAGGTTCTCTATCTCCACTTGGTGCCTGAGCTGAGAGACAGTGCACAGAATTCTGACCTTTTCCTTCTAACCCAGAGACAGGTGTGCTTGTGGCTCTGCAGTGAAGGGCAAGATGCTCTGAAGCCCTTGAATTGTTACAGTGCCGCATTTATGTGAAAACTGGGAGGTGTGTTTCAAAACCATTTGAATAGATGGCAGAATTGAGGGGGAAAGTCTGCCTCCTTACATGCAGACTCTCTGATGAGAATAAGTAACTACAGGGACATTGGAGGGGGTGGGTAACAGATCAGCCAAGGGACTTTGGTGCATGCATTTAAGCAAAACCAATGGATACAAAACACTGGGGGGTAGGTAAGGCTGGGAGAAGGGCAGGGGGAAAAAGAGATATATGTACTAATCTTTGTAAAACTTTATATAATAATAAAAAATAAAAATTAAAAAAAGTAAGTAGAAGTTTCATTGAGAAGATGGCTTAACAACAAAAGTAGAATGCATAGAATCCATGAACTAAGCAAAGTCTTCCTTTACCTTCTGAAAGAACCACTGAATTTTAAACGGCATTATTTGGTATTTTATCATCCACGACAGACTCATCAGAAGCTGAAATCAATCTGCTTTCATGAACATGTTCTCTGGTTGGGGCTGGTTATAAAAATCCCCGGCTTCTGATTCCATTGGAAGTCATTTGTTTAAAGTGAACGCATGGATCATTAATTCCCTCCTTCTGCGTACCATTAATAAACACTGCCAAACTTTATAATGTTTAGGTATAACAAATTATAAATTCAAAGGTTGGATGAACATAAAAGCACATTTCAGAGAGTAAAAGGCACAATAGGTACAATTTTTTGGTATAAAATACAAAAATTAAGTAGTGTCATATCATCGGCTGTGCAACACCTAGGAAAGGGTCATTTTGAGCCGTCTAGGAAAGGCCACCATTATTCACGAATAAGAGGGGAGGAAAAATCACGAAGTTTCCTAGGTTAACAATCCCGCGTTCTGCTCTCATCCTACTGGCAAGTAATTCAGGTAACTCCTAGGCACTGGCTGAAGCAAATGGTCACATTAACATGTATTTCACATTAACAGCCATATCTATTTCCTTTGTAAAATGGTCCAATTTTCAGGACAGCAGGCCACATCATAGATCTTGGGAGGCAAATAGACTTGTTCAACAAATCAACCTAAGTAGATTGCTTACCTGAGCTAAAGGGCACAGCAGAATGCCTCCTGCACAGACAGATGTGCTGGGGTCTCAGGACAACTTCTGTTGTTCTGGTCCCTTCCTCTACTATCTCCTCTCTCCTTTATTCATCCCCCAACTTCATTCTCTTATCCATTTGAGGTGGTCAGTCTAAGCTTGGTCAAATGGTATCTTCTCTATACTTAGGTTCCCACTGGAAGTTTGTAAAGCCATTGGTGACACAATGAATATCACTGCAATTGCAGCCTTCATTTCTCTTCCCAGTGACTCATGCGCATTTTAACAGGTTCCCTCTCTATGTGGACCTAATATGTCCATACACATTGGGAAAAATTTGATTTTTAATAGAATTCTTGGGTTCAGCCATATTTGCAAAATTACCCTTAAAGGTGAGAAGTAGTCTCCTGGTTGAAGGCGTTTGGAATCTCTTTCCTGTAATCACCTGTCCCCTGCTAGTAATCCTTTCTACACAGTTCCCATTCACGCTTTGCATTCACGCTCAACCATTCTCTGTTGGTGCTGGAGGTAGAGGGGAGAGCACTCCCACTGACTTTCTTCTCGGGGCTACCTCTCGCTTTCCACTGAACCCTACAGGGTGCGCCTGTCTCTGCTGGAGGACCAAGGTGGTTCCAATACAGATAACACTTAGCACACAAGCCAGAGGAGGTGAAGGCAGTATCAAGCCCAAGACACTGAGCAGCCTAATCATTTCCCCCATTTATATAATGTGTTGCTCTCATAACGGTGATGAGGAAACACAGTCAAGAAATAATGTACCAGCTTATTTCTGTGGCTCTCAGCTCCTCTATACACTGGTTTAGCCCGAAAAGTACATGAATTAAGGAGTTGCCTGTAGCCTGAAAAAGGCAGCACACTACTATTTTAAAAAGTGCTGAACACAGAAGGTTTATTACTCAATTCATATCAAGTTGCCTTAATGGAACACGAGGCAGGCCCCTCAACAGAGGTCAGCCAAGGTTACACAGGCATCTTTGCTCAGTCATCAGCACACGTACATAATCTACACTGATCAGTGTGGTTTGTGATATGCACACAGGAGACCTTTGGTCACGTGAACGTTTATTTCCTCCCACCTTGTATGTTGATGACCGTTTCAGTATATTTTGTTTTTCAAAACAGAATTTTTAAAAAGTCAAACTTCATTTGCCATGTAAGTTAAACAAAGCACATTTATAATTTGTTTAACCACTTTGTAAATGCCAGGTGCTTCTCTGAGCTGAACAGTTACCAGTTACTATGACATATCTACACGCTAAAGAGAAAATAAGCTAAATACAATAAACCATGTATTTTCAACTCAGAGCAATTCACTACAAATGTGTAGCTGCATGAACGCGTGGTGCATGCATCCTACGGTGAGGTCGGACATCCACTGGACACAGAGAAAACCTCCCAATAATTGGGGGTACCATGCTACCACATTTCAGTCAGGCACACTTCCTAGATCAGCTCTTTACTGTGTTCATTACCATTAGCTATTAAGATAGTGCCACTCAGTTTTACATTTTCATCTCTCTTTACCATTGAACACTTGCCCTTCATTTGGTATAAATAAGATTTATTTAAAAGACAATAAAACAGAACTAGACTTCAATTAACTGTACTAAATGCCCCATAGCAAGAATAGTTTCCTCTGTTGAAGCACTTGATGTTATTTATTTTCAAAAACAAGCATATTCTTATTCTCAGCCACTCTCTGTGTCTCCACAGTAGGAAGCCTGCTTTGGTCAATTGGAGTCTGATTTTGTTCCCTTCTCTCCCTCTAGCCTTCTCTTTCACCGTCTGGCCATCCCTCCTTCCTTCTCTCCCTCCCTCCCTCCCCTTTTCTTTCAGAGTAACAGAGATACAAATTAATATAAAAATACAGAATAAATACAGACTGGAGCAAAGTTAGATTTGCAGTTATGAGTGCCTGAAACACAGAGTTTATTCTTGTATATTATTTATTACTGTATTATTCCACATGAATAACTCTAAACCTACTCTTGCCCCATCTTGCATATTCTGAATGATGTAACATTAATCCACCATCTATTCAGTCACTTTATAAGATGAGAACCTGAATTCTTTCCATGTACAAGTCATAGAAAATCATAACTGTGTTAATAAGCCTATAAAATGTAACTAATCTTAAAAGACTATACATTGTCCAAATTTGAAGAAGTTTATGTTTTTCCTCTTCTATACTCCACCTCAGATTTGCAGAAAGTGCTTAATTTCCTTTCAAGACGTATGTTTTAGAAAAATCTCCATAATATAAAAATAAAAGAGGACACACAAAATTGTTGAAAATAAAGTGACACATTCATCTTTCAAGGCGGTATTGACTGGGCTATACAATTTCAGCACAGACTGTAACATGAGCAAGATGAGTCATGTCTCTTACCTGGTGTTTGAAAATTAAGGCGCCTCAGTTCTACTGGGTCTGTCGGATGGTGTGAAGGGACCTCCTTACTATTCGGTATGCTGCTCTTTCTAGAGTCAGACTCTGCCCTTTTCCTAGAAGGAGAGAGTAAAAATTTAAGAAATTTTAGACAAAAATACAAAAACCTGAAACAGATTTAAAGAGCAGAGTCATGCCCCCTCCCAAATCCCCAATTTTTAGTTTTAAAACTCAGATGGGCTAGCTTTGTGACCTGACCTTCCTCGGGGCTAATTTTGGTTTAGGTGGATGATCTCAAAGTCCTCTTTCAGCTGGAGAATGGAACAATTCTGTGACTCTGACTTTAGGCTGGAAGGCAGAGTTAGTGAGATACACTTGGATCCTTGCTCAGCTATTCTCCCTTATCTACTAGTTCTCTTTGTGAGGAACAGGATAGAGACCCCTAGCAGCCAATACTGAGATTATGGTTACCCTAGAGTTAAGTTACTGGGCCTCTAAATTGGACCCAATTTCTTCTAAGAATATGTAACTGGGGGGGCTACAAAGCGAGCCTGCAGTGGATTTTCCCATCAGGCAGATGAATACAGTGAGTGCATTTCTAAGATTCCACATTAGCCTAATACTTGGAAGGAGTTTGGGGCACAAGAGCAACATTCATGTTCTCTTTCAAGTCCCCAGCCCCCCAAAAATAAGTATTGGCTGTTTATGGTGTTAAGCTAACTAACTTATGATTAATATTAACTATGATTAAGATTTTGTTAACAAAAGTCAATCACAGTAAGATTGGAGAAAACGTAATTTCACTTAGAGAGTAGTTCCACTCTCCTAATGATCATACAGGTATATGAACCATTCAGTTTCTATTTATAAATCATCCTTCACACAATTCATTTCATCTTTGTTTTAATTGATATCTACTAGTTTTATTAAATACTCTGATTTACAGTATGGTAATGTACTGTTACCAAATGTCTATATGAAATGGTGAGGTTTCCCCCTTAAGATTTCTTTATTCTTTTTCCCCCCCAAATAATCAGAGTGGTACCTAACTATTTTTGTTCAGCTTGACTGACACGACCAATTCGCTTCAGAAGTCTTCTGCAGGGTGCTTTCTTTCAAATACTGATTCCGGCAATCCCCACACTAGAGTCTTAATTCCAGCATCTCCCCCTGCCCCCGCCCATTCAAAGCTCAGGGATTCTGATTTAGGGAAGGGGTGCAACAGAGCGTTTAGAAAACGCCCTCTGTCGTTTCACTATGACTGTGGTACAGCTCGTTTGTGTGTCTATGTCAATGGGCTGTCATTCAGTGTCACACAGATTGTTTCATGAAAAGAACATAGTCTTCCTTCCATCTCTCCTCATCTGTATAAAACAAAATGAACCAGGATGAGGTGAAGATGGATGCAGAGAGAAAGTGCACTTGACCGGCTCAAGAGAGATGCCTTTGGCAAACTATGGCTGACTTCATGACTTTTCTTGGGTGAGTCCTACTAAACACTTTGCACTTTTAAAACTTTGGATTACCCTGTCTTCTGATTTCCTGTTTCTACGTAAAGGAGACAGACACAGTCTTGGGACAGAAGGTGCTGCCAAGGTACAGCACCAATCAGAGGAGAGCTGTGAAGTGAGGTGTGAGACAGGTCCTGGGAGCTGAGCTCTGGGTCTATGGAGTGTAGGATGGGAAGAAAAGCAGCGATGGAGGGAGGGCAGCAAACACACAAGGAAGAGAATGGGGCTCAGAAGAGCATGGGAAAGAAGGATAAGATGACCAGTTTCAGATCAGAAAATGTCACTGTGCTTATGCTGGGAATATCTGCCTCACAACACTGACAGATTCGTTTTTCCACTGAAGATGCAGAATCTGGCGAATAAAGTGTCACTGAGTGTGGCTTGTCAATGGACCTCACGTGTAACGAACAGATGGCTGGTCCTCAGATTTCAGATCATCCCTGAGGCCCTTTTCAGGTTTTGGTCTTTTCACACACATGTGCAAAGATCCTTATTTCTTCGCTGAAGTACCAGACCCAATAACTGCCTTTTACACCTTTTCAATGTGGCTTTACTGTCATTGTGACAGGATTGTGGAAACCAAAAGTAGAAGTAACTGGGCAAGAAAACTACTTCTGTCCTGCAGGTGACGTGGGACACCTTCCCTTTCTGCTTTTACACTGAGGCCAGGGAAGTGACACTGAGACTAAGGACAGAAAAAATACCCTCTCAAGAAACGTCAGTTTCTCTCAGGCCAGGAAAGCTGAAAATCACATATTATCGCTCAGATGAGTCTCGGAAAACCCGAAGCACTGAGTAAAATTACAATTTGCACCTGTAATAAATTGAGAGGGGTGTCCTGACATTTGCTACCTCGCATCTCCCTCACTGTATCTGTTCAAATGAAATGGAACCCAAGATCTCAGACTCTAAAAAGCCTCCTCAGCTAGGAAAACTAGCTGTTTCAATTTTGTTTAGTTTAGTTTTACTTTGATGATCACAGCATGGATAGTTCTGGCTTCTCACACTCTTATAACATTATTTTAAAACAGAAATGTGCTTAAATGGCTGTTGTCTAACAGAAAGAATTTCCAAGAAAGGTTTGCAAGATGAGGAGTTTGGCCAGCACCAGTAATACTAGTAAAGAGCTTTAAAAATAAATTTACTGTTGTAAAGTTTTAAATGGCATATTCCTGTTTAAATTGGGTCCAACATAAAAGTACTGTAACATTTTTTTCCTAAGTTTTCAGAGGTCTCATTATTTTCATATTAAACTACTTAAAAAGCAAAGAATAGGGACTAGAATGAGATTATAAATTCTGCCTTACTATTTTTTTCTATTAAGATTAAAAAGTCCCAGAGTAAGTTCATTTCTTGCAGTCAGAAGTTATCTATCTAAGTGCACAGGATTTATGGGTGAAAACAGAACAGAAGACAACCTTTCAGAGATGGCTGGAATCACTAACAGTATAAAAGCATGCGTTTGTTTGGGATGTGAATAATGCACAACAAAAATGCTACTCTGTGGTCGAAGGGGTTGAGGGGAAGATCAAATCTATTTATTTGGAACAAAGATACTCATACATATGGAGTACAGGTTTTTGAAAAACTCTTATTTCTTTGAAGTCTCTATGATAAATATTCCAAGGTATCTGTTAAAACACTTCAAAATTCGGACACCATTAGGAATAAAACCCCAACTCTGCCACTACTGGTGTGTATCTCCTTGGGTAAGCTAACTAATAACTTCGCAATTTCTTCACTTACAAAATAGAGGAGGGTGAGAAGATGGTATCTAACTTTTGGCTCAAGTTTCACATTACTGGCACAAGAAAGCGTTGATAAAGTTGTGTAATGTGGACAGATTTTTAATGGGAAGATAGACGTCTAAGTGTATTAAGCGGGTTCAAAGTGTTTTGTCTTTTGGTGGAAAAAACCCCCACAAATTTCCATGTGATTTTTAGCTAAATCAATGGCAACCAGTGACATATAAAAATAAATAAATAAAGAGGACCCTCATGGAGGGAGTAAGCTTCCTGTTGGGGAAAGTGTAGTAAAGCTTGCTGATCAGTGTTGTGATTGTGGGGGGAAATGCAGTAGTGGTTCTCAAACATTAGCATGCATCAGAACCTCCTGAGAGGGCTTACTGAACTACAGGTTGCTGGACCAATGCCCAGTTTCTGACTCAGTACGTCTGGAGATGGGGCAAGACTTTGTATTTCAAGTTCCCTGATCAGGCTGCTGCTACTGACCCAAGGACCACTCACTGAGAACCACAGTGGGAAGAAGACAAGTTAGATGAGCACTGAGATTCTTTTCTCAGTTTAAATTTAATCAGCTATATTTATTGATCGATATGGTTATATAGATAGATATGAATTAGAAAGCTAAGAGGTCAAACCGATCAGTCATTAATCACACAGTACAGATATTGTTATTATTGCTATGATCACTATTATTATTCAAGGCTGGAAGACATGGAAAATAATTAGGAATTACATAAGGGTTTTCATTAAAACAGTATAATAAATATTTGGAGGGTTGAACAGGCTAATAGTATTCCTGTATTGAGAGGTGATCAAAGATCAAACTTAAAAACTGACCTTCAAAACAAAACAAAACAAAACAAAACAAAAAACAACTTATGGGACACCTCACATTTCTCTTGTGCAGACACACTAACACATAAAAATGTTCACTTCACCTTAACAACAAACAAAACTCAGAGAGTGGTTTTAATGCCTTTTAAATTTAGCTTTACATAAAGATAATATGGTTTAGCTTCTTATGCAGACAATCTTTTCCTCCCAGAATCATTTTAATGTCAATTTACTTTATATATATATATATATATATATATATATATATATATATATATATATATGTAGGCTTTGTCCATCTTCTATTTTCCAGGTATCATCTTTTATATCCAACGTCCACCCTCACCCCCTCAATACCTGCAAAGTCTACCCAAATCTTTTTTTTTTTCTTACTGAGCATGAAAGGGGTTTATTCTCTACTCCTCACCTGTCAGGTTTACTGCTCCATTTTAATGCAGCAAAAAATAAAAAAATAAAAAAGGAAAGGAAAAAGAAAGGCTAAATGTTAGTTGGCCAATGGTAATAAGAATAACCATGACAACCAAGGTTTAACAATGCTCACAGGTGGGGACACATAACTTACACACATTAGCAAATGGCAGCATATCAAAGTATTTAAAGGCCTCTAATCATAACGTAAATGGAGGACATGAGAGTACAACGCTAAATAGCGCTTTTTTCAGTGTGTTAATGTTATGTACACTTTTATCCACCCATCTACAAAATATTGCCATGATTAATTCTATTCCTGGAAGTCCGTGATGGGAGAGATATAATTTGATTTTTATATAACACACCATGAAAAAGTACTAATGTACTTAATGGGAATACCACATTATTCCATATAAGAAATTTGTTCATTTAAAATAAAGAGTTCAGTTAAGAGGCAGGTTATTCCCTTAATGATCTAAAAATACTTGCAAATTGCATTGGACTGCACAAAAATTTTCACAACTGCGTAATACATCTTGAGGTAATACAGTGGCAGAAATGATTTCTTCCAATACCTTTTGACAAGTCAGATGATCATAAATCTCTTTTCCAATAAAAGACTAACTACATTTAGTTTTGGAAAAAGTAATACTCATCATTATAAATCTACAGAGATGGCCCATCTGTGCAGCTGGGCTAATCCAGAAACATATTTAATACCATCCATAGACATGACAGACATTTTCAAAGAGGCGCTACTGTCTGTGGACACACTGAGCTCATGCTCACAGACACGATCACCTGTGATAATATGTAGACTATTTAAATAACCATGTTCTTTCTGAAGAGAGTATATCCTTTACCTGTAAAGAAGTAATCTGAACAATGTGGAGGCAAATTGCAAGTAGTAAGTTCTCAATTATAAAAATAAAGGTACCGAATCTTGCTTAATGCCAACAAAATATACACTCATGTTGTTAGAGTATCTGGCTTTAGGATACCTTAGTCCATATGTTTTCAAAAATACAAAAGCCACATTTAAATCTTACAAACCACATATAAAGAGAATAATGAAGATGATATCAAACATACTGGTTAATTCTTTTCTTAATTTTAAAGTGATTTCCCTGGCAGTGCCAAGCTTTAAAAAAAATCCTATAAATATGTCTCTAACTTGCTCATTTTTAATCTATGAAGTTATCAGTTGCAGGAAAATCTATCCCTCTGAATGGAAGACAACCACTTAGTGAACTATCAGTTCTGCGTATTAAAAGGCTGTTGATATTTACATGAGTACAGAGGGTTCAATTCACTTCCTCTTCCATAGAAATGTCAGCCTCACCACACATGGGTACACATTTGGTAAAATGTAGACATTTGAAGGCTTTTGAGACCAGTATATTTAAATTATAGGCTAGGGTTTTATTACAGCTCTTGCCAGCCAAGATAATGGTGATATATTGAGGCATGGAGTAAACAAGCCAGGGAACAGAGTTTGTTTAAGACTCTTTGGCTTGTATAAATCGGATCATTCAGTATCCCTGTGTGCCATGCACCAGCTCAGCAAAAAGGATCAGACAGAGTCCTTAACCTACACTATGGAGGGACAAGAAAGCTAAAAATGGTGGGGAGGGAGTCACAATAATGTGGTAGGTTCTCCAATATAGGTAGGTAGAAAGTGCTATAAGAGCATAGAAAAGGGGAACCTAAGCAGCTTGAATTGGTAGAGAGGAGAGGACAAGAGGGAGGCAGGTAGACAAACCCTGGGTACAGAAATATGGTACATATTTTATTAATTGGTGTTTTCTCATCACAGAACATTATTATTTAAAATGTTTAATTGTCTAGCCTACCTACTTGTTTTATAAATGAGGAAATGGAGACCCAGAGTGTGGGTATGACTTTCTACCCCATATAGCTAGCTGGTCACAGAGCTGGGACTTGAACTCAGTTTTAGTTGAACTCAGTTTCAGTTTAGAACTCAGATTCTTAGTTGAGTGTTTTTCTAACCCTTGCTACCATCTTATGTCTGTAGTTACATTTTAAAAGCAATGTACATGTCACATAGAGTACAACATTTCAAAAAAATCATAGTGCAAGGTAATTTCTAACACTAAAGACCTACCAAACATATTTTCATTTTCTGGTGCTTCAGAAGGCATTGTTAGAGCCCTTGCAAAACCTGCATGATAGTGTTTTGTCTCTGGTTGTTAATGTATTGTAGGTTTACAAATTACTAGGTTAAAAACAAAGTCAATTCAACAACCTATGTATAAACTGAAAGGCACCTAAAAGGACGGAGTATTTATTACATAATTAACTTTGCTCAGAATCCAAGCTATAAAAGACACTATTCATTGCCTACAGAAGATTTCCTCTTGAACTGCCTCATGACAATCAAGAAGGACATTGTTGAGTCTATTTGAATTTCAAGTCAGGAATGTTCTTTACTGCTGAAGCAAGCATTTCTATTTCAGAAACGCTTCACGGGCCTTCAGATGGCTAGCTAAATATACTTAGCATTCGAGGATGCACGCAGCTTCCAACAATTGCATTAGACGATGCTCACACATGCACACACTAAAATGTGACTGTTTTATCTGAGTCATAAAACCTTCACATTTGAGGCCTTTTTTTTTGCAGGACTAGGAAAAACTATAACTGAGTTGACTTTTTCCAAGCACATCAAAGAAAGAATGGAAAACTTAATTATAAATGTTAACAATTATCAAGGTTAAAATCCTGTCTTCACATTTACATAACCAACTCGTAGATCTCTTGCACACCTCTGTTCAGTGACCTGATTTAAGGATAGTCAGATATATCGTATGAAACACAATTTTTAAAAAATAAGCATTTTGTCCATTTTGCAGAATCACAAAATGTCATGTGATAGGGTCTAGAAATGCAACTGCCAGCAAGCACATGTTTTCTGATCTGACTCCCACAGTAGGATGTGGTAACCTGAATAAATATTTCACAGAAAACAATTACAATTTACTCTTGCTTTTAATTATTGTATTGTCTTTGGGTAATAAGTGCAGCACATGAATAGCAAAGGCTACCAGCTCCTGCTTGGAATCACCCATCTGTTACTGTTCTGAGGCATATGGTTATCTCCTGTTTCCTGCTCTTACCTCTTGTACAAGACAGAGGCGACTAAATACAATGCACACTGATAAGATACAAATTGGGATGAGAAGACTGAAACCATCAACTAAGAGGAGATTTTGGCATTCAATCACTTGCTATTTTATGACACGGATAAGTGAGTGACCACAGTGATCAGGGAAAAATAATGATAGGTATTTCTTTCTTTTTTTTTTTCCAGCTCTAAAACAGAATAGACAATTTAATGCATTATGGTTATGAACTTCTTTCTTTAATTTGTCCTTTTATTTCCTTTGCCCTCTCTTCACACGGAAGTAAAATGGAATGCTGCTTCATAAGAGAAAGTTTTTCAGAGAAGTGTCTGGAAGAATATATACTTGAGTCAAGAGAAGAAGTTATAAAAAGTAAAATAAAGGCTATTCCAAGAACATAAGAACATATTTACAAAAGGAATACAGGTAAAGAGGTAATTAATGTAAAAGAGGTAATTAATGAAGGGAACTATATGGGTAGGAAAAAGAAATACTGGCAATAAGATGATCAGATTAAGCATGTAAGCAAGAATGATGATGAAGAAACTCTCATTTGATCTGAAGGTCAAGGCTGTGAAGAGAGAGAAAGGCAGAGAAGGAGGGTAATGGGGAGGGAGAAAAAAGAGAGAGAGAATGATAGAGGCGATATCGTCAGAGTATTCTGAAAGATGACACACTACAAAGGAAAATGGGAACACAAAGTTTCATGAAATAAACTTAAATTGGAAGAAAAGTTGATATAAAGGGAGATAATTCAGAATTTAGTCATTCTAAATGTTTAAGTTAATGTATTACATATGATAATTTTTATAATTTGACATCCTTATAATTTTACAATTCTATTTTTAAGTCTAAAAGTATTTAGGGGTAGAATTATTAATATTCTCCATTCTGAATAAGCAGCAATCTAGGGAGAAGCATCTTGCTTCTATGTAATGAAGGCAGAAATAAAATTTAAAAAGAGAGGACAATCAGAAAACATGGGGTAGATCAAACTGTTTGTATCCTAATTGTAATCAGAGACACTAACTCAGACTGATATTTGGGAGTATAAAACTGAGGTCATTTTTATAAAAAGAAAATGGTACTTCACATTCCTCTTTGGACACAAATGACAATTCAGTATTGAAAATGTGGAATAAGGGTTAGAAGAAAAGCAGGGAGCAAAAAGGTTATTTGCCTTCTCTAATCATCAAATGTTTGCTCCTTGGCTAGGTTTTGAGAAATAGCTACAGGAAAAATCTCAGCACATGTGCAATTTCAGTTATGAAATGGAAACAAATGTGCAAATTTGTAGTTTCAAAACCATGCTGAAATTGAGCAATCAATCATTTAAAACAATCAAATGCAAGCTTGTGTGTAATCATCTACTTGTGAATGGACAAGTATCTCAACTGTCATGCAAAGTGCTCATACTGCACAAACTACTCAGAAGACAGAGGCTAGGATTTGGGCATGCTGGGCAACAAAGTCTATACCACACACACTGAATGGGATTATAAATAGTACAGTTTTTACATTTTGTTCTAACTCTAATGCAACCACATTCCAATGATTCCTGGGGCTACAGTGAAGTATTTCTACTATAATCAACCACATAATGACCACAGAAGGGTTATTAAGTCTTCAAATGTGAGAGACCTCAAGATCACAATATAAATATTGGGCAAACCTACCTTTTATAAAGAAGAATAGCTATAACAATGCAGATGATAAAGACCACTGCAAGGACAGGGCCTACAACCCAGATTAAGCCTTCTTCTTCATCGGTGATTGGCTGTGGATCCAGATCCATTGACACAACAGGGTCCGAGTAGGGACTGGTTGCATACATCTTCTGAGGAAAAATAGAGTCTATGTTAGTTACAAGCTAATGTTTTTCTGGTGTATATCTTTTGCATTAGAAGAGGCAAACATTTGAGATAGTGGATTTGATAGTAAGTGTGTGAAACAATGTTAGTAAATAAAAAGGAGGAGAGGGGAGAGGAAAAGGGGAGGAAGGAAAGGGGCAATAAAGAGGCTTGGCAATTTAAATTTCCTTATATGGTAAAGTATCCTACCTAATAAAAGAGTAATATGCAAATTAGGCATCACTTTGTCACTAAGATGGCTTCCCCCATAGCCACAAGATGGCAGTGCCCAGTCCGGCTCAGCCCTGCCACTGAAGTGGTCAGGCCTATTAGCCAGGCAGGTGGCGGGGGAGGCAGGGGTCCCAAGGGGAGGGAACTGGCAATCAGAGGGGGCTGGGGGTCCCCTGCCCAGGCCATAGGTCTCTGCCAGAGGCCTCAGGCATGGGCAAGGGCAGAGCTGGTAATCAGAGGGGGCAGGGGCAGGGGCAGAGCCTATGATTGCAGGGGTCTGGGCATTGGTGGAACCGGCAAAGCAGGGGTGTGGGGGTCCCCTACCCAGGCCTTCAGCCTTGGCCAGAGGCTGCAGTGGGGCAGGGGTGGAGCCAGTGATCTCAGGGCCTGGGCAGGGGCGGAGCCTATGATCACAGGGGTCTGGGAATGGGCTGAGCTGGCAATGCATGGGTCTGGGGGTCCTCTGCCCAGGTCTGCAGCCTTGGCCAGAGGCTGCCAGTGGAGCAAGGGCAGAGCTAGCAATGGCAGAGGCCTGGGCTCTGTGAAGCCGGCGATCGGAGGGGCTTGGAGGTCTTCTGCCCAGGCCTGCAGCCTCAGACAGACTGCAGGCCTGGAAAGGGGCAGAGCCAGTGATCGCAGGGGTATGGGGGTCCCCTGCCCAGGGCTGCTTCCTCGACCAGAGGCTACAGGCCTGGGTAGGGGTGGAGCTGGGATTGGAGGGGCAGGGGTGGCGCTGGTGATCAGAGTGAACTACAGAGGAAACACCTTTTCTTCTTGTATGCCACTAGTAATATTCTTAGTAACTTGGGTAATAAGAATCTAAAGAGGCAATCTGGGGTTTTTCCACCACACTCCTGAAGAAAAAATATGAAGGTCCACTGCTGCAGGGCTAAGAAATATCATATCCTGCCCTAGCCGGTTTGGCTCAGTGCATAATGCCTCAGCTTGCTGACTGCAGGGTCTGGGTTCAATTCTGACCAAGGGCATGTACCTAGGTTGCAGGCTCCTCTCTGGCCGGGACCTAGGTCAGGGCATATGCAGGAGGCAACCAATTAAAGTGTCCCTCTCACTTTGATGTTTCTCTCTGTTTTTCCCTTCTCTTCCACATTCGATAAAAGTTAATAAAAACATATCCTCAGGTGAGGATAAAAAAAAAAGTCATATCCTATGAAAGACACAACCTGAAAAAGCCTTAAAAAAATTGTCAATTTTTCATGGTGAAGGGATTGGAGTCTGTGTTGATGAAAACACCTTGGTGGCTGCAGTGACCGGCAGTGGTTGCAGCAGCGGGGTGATGGGGCTGGTGGCTTCCCCTGATTAGCCTGGTTGCCTCCCACAAAGGGAGGCCAGACTGCAGTGTAGGCCCACTCCCCAAGGGGAGCGGGGAGCGGGCCTAAGCAGTCAGTAGGACACCCCCTGAGGGCTCCCAATATGTGAGAGGGGGCAGGCTGGGCTGAGGAACCAGCCCCCCTCCCACAGTGCACAAATTCTGTGCAACGGGCCCCTAGTTTTATAATAAAATAATTTTAGATAGTATGAATTACTCCAGATATATTTTTTCATTGGGGTCTATCTATGGCATATTAAGTGATTTATAAAGTATGGTACTAGTAATTAACCAGTGGCAAATGCTCAATGAGCATTTTACACAGTGCCAACATGTTCTGTGCTATGTGAAAATCAACAGGAATAATTAACTCCAGCTCTCAAGATATTACCACTCAGTTAAGGAGACCACATTTATAAACGAAACATTTATAGAGCAAAATATTACTATTTAATTAAATGTTAAATTATGTAAGTTATCCTTAATACTCAATGTATATTAGTTAGGAAATAGTGGCCAAATAATGGACAAAGTCTACAACTGCATAAGAGAGGTCCGATGTTCAAATTATGAATGCAAGATGTATGACACTGATGCTATCTATGGCTTTCCAGAACATAGAATTTTTAAAACTTAAAAGGATTTAGCAGTTCCCATTCAACTTTATAACAGCTACTGCTCCAAGGTTGGTGTGATTATTCCCAACTGATACAGAAAAAAAGGGAACCCTTATACAATGCTGGGGGTAATGGAAATTGGTACAGCCCTTGTGAAAAAAATAGAATACTGGCTCCTCAAAACACTGGAAATAGAACTATCACACAACCCAGCAATCACACTCCTGGGTATATATTCAATGGAAATGAAATCACCATCTCAAAAAAGTATCTGCACACCTGTGTTCACTGAAGCATTATTTACAATATCTAAAATATGGAAACAACCTAAGTGCCCTTGCATGGATGAATGAAGAAAAATCTGTATACATACACACACACATATACATGTATAATGAAATAGTATTCAGCCACAAAAAAGAAGGAAAACCTGCCATTTGCAACAGCATGGATAAGTCATTCTGAGGGCAGTGAATAGAATGGTAATTGCCAAAGTCTGGCGGGAGGAAATGGGGAGATGTAGGTCATAGGGTATAAACCTTCAGTGATAAGAAGAGTAAGTTCTAGGATGTATGTACCGCCTGGTGATTATAGCTAATAACACAGTATTATATACTTGAAATCTGTCAAGAGCATATCGTAAGCATTCTCACCACATTAAAAAGAAAAGATACACTATATGAGATGATACAGATGTACAGATGTGCTAATTATCTTGATTTTGGTAACCATCTCACAGTGTATGTGGATCTCAAATCATTATTTTGTACACTTTAAACATATACATAATTATATATGTTAATTTTTCCTTAATATATTTGAAAAAAAACAGTTACTTGGTGAAAGGACTGAGTGTCTATGAATTTGGCTTTTATAATATTTTTCTGCCCTATTTTAGCCTGTATTAAAATTATTCTCTTAACTCTGCCCCCTTTTAATGCCTTATCTTGTCCTTTTCCAATAGAGACCCACATCTGTGGGCTGCCCCTCCTCTCCTACCACTCGCATCTCATCTCTTCTCACTCCATT